>JAGFPH010002577.1:21186-41189 GCA_018207615.1 Philaenus spumarius | reverse complement strand
AAATATTTCAAAACTGTTTTTCGTGCATCTATACAGGCCTAATTGACATGTTTGCTGCAAAATTGTTCGAAATCGATAGAGCAGTTTTCTCTCTAGCTTGTTATACATACAGGGTGATTTTTAAGTATGGAAACGGCGTTATATAGCGTAACTGGGACGTTCTTGGCGGTAGAAACTTATGCTAACCTGTACAGTTTTAAAAATCCTACTTTTTGGTGGTTTTTAAATTTTTGTCCGCCATCTTGGTTCCGCCATATTGGATTTAACTTTATTATTTTAAATGAGATGATGGTCATATGACACATCACCTCAATGTGAAATTCCAAAAGAAAAATAATGGTGCAAACCGTTTTTTGATAGATGCCTTCGTTGTAGAGTAATTAGCATTCAAAGTTGCACTTTTGGGAAAATTGTGTTCACAATAAAATTAGGTAGAACGCAGTGCACTATCCAATTTTACATTTTTTATTCATGAAGTATCTTAAAAAAACTAAATTTAAATGGTGGTTATATATGATAATATTAAGTATAACAATAAATTGATGAATCTGCTCGTGTACCACCACACATGATACAAAAAAATACAAACGAATATTATTCCAGGTTAGCACACTGCCAAGCTGTAGAAGGGAAGCATTTTGAACATTTACTTTAGAAAGGTATTCTGTCAAAATTAGTTAAATACTTTATTTAAATTTAGTTTTTTAGATACTTCACGAATAAAAAAAGTAAAAATGGATAGTGCAGTGCGTTCTACCTAATTTTATAGTGAACACAATTTTCCCAAAACTGCAACTTTGAATGCTAATAACTCTACAACGAAGGCATCTATCAAAAAACGGTTTGCGCCATTGTTTTTCTTTTGAAATTTCACATTGAGGTGATGTGTCATATGACCATAATCTCATTTAAAATAATAAAGTTAAATCCAATATGGCGGAACCAAGATGGCGGACAAAAATTTCAAAACCACCAAAAAGTAGGATTTTTAAAACTGTACAGGTTAGCATAAGTTTCTACCGCCAAGAAAGTCCCAGTTGCGCAATATAAAGCCGTTTCCATACTTAAAAATCCCCCCTATAGACAGACAGACAGACATTTTGTAAAAACCCACTTTTTTTGGCAAAGGGGGTCCCAAAACGGATATTTACACAAAAATCTCAACATCTATTTTTGTTTTTTTGTTGCTTTTACTATACTTTCTCTGTACTATAGTATTGTGAGAAAGTAATAATCTTTATTCTTACGTTTGATTTACTGGCCTTTGGCAATATCAACTAAATGTAGCTATACAACCTTCGTTAAGGTAACTTGTATGTGTTTTTCAGTTTGTTGTATCCATTACTAACAGGGGTACCAATAAATAAATTAAAGAAAGGTTGGGTAAATATTGAGAGTTTACCGGTACTAAAATTAAAAGGGATTTTCGTCCAAGTCAATTATTTATGTTTTCCATTTACATTCATGATCAGCTATGTTCCAGTAAGCGCTAAACCACGACTTCCGCCAGTTTGTTTGGGGTGAATTTAAAGTCTATAGGCATTGAAGAAACAACACTCGTGCTAATTGTTTACATTACGGTCGTTCATTCCCCTACGCAAAGAATAAGCTTACACCTAGTTATTGAACAGCCGGTATAATAATTTCGTAGTCTATGTGTACCATACTTTGCTTTGAATTATTTTAGTTGTTGCTTGCGTATCGATTGTATTTTTTTTTTTTTTTTGTAATAATATAAAGATTATTATTATTTATTTATTTCTCCCAGTTCAAAATATTGATCATAAAACTAAATCTTTTAGAGATTTTTCGCAAAACTGTCATAAGTATTGCCCGCAAAACAATACTTTTTATATGCTTTAAATATCCCAAAAGCGGTAGTGAACAATCTTATAATTTATTTGAGAACGGCTGAAATATATATGTTTGGTGTCAAAACAAAAACTGTTTTGCTATTTTACCTTAGTTTTTACCTTCACGAGAAGTAGGTCTCGAGAATGGAGGAACTCCAAACGCGTCGACGAATTCAAATAAAAGGGTTAAGCTAGGTTTGGCGGAAAATTGTACTCAAACTGATCATATTTATCCTAGCAGATATAATTTATATAATAAGAAATCTATGTATTGAACATTCGTAGGAACAGGATGCATATATTACATGAAAAAATAAATAAATAAAATATTACAATTATGTCTCAAACTATTTGCATGATTTATATTACCAAATCTAAAATAAATAAATTTAATATAAATTTTAATGTATAAGTCGATAAAATACGTAATCAACTTAAGGGTCTGCTCCAGTAAACGAAAAAGCAACCGGAAACGCGAGCGCTTCTCTCTATAGCCCTATCTGAACAGTGAAATTTCTTGCAGCTGGGCGCTTTGACATTGCCTCATTTCAAACCATTTTATAAATCCATCTTTTGTAATTGAGTGCTGAAAAAAAAACGGAATATTCTTTATAAAATTGCGGATCCTTCTTGCATTTCACTTTTAATTATACATTTTTTAATGTGTAAATAAAAAAGTTCAAACTTGGTACTTCAAGAATATCAGTTACGTGACAAATGAAAATAATTTTTAAAAATGTATAATGCAAAACGGATGCGTATTGTGACTGTGCTTAAAATGAGACCTTGCAAACTATTTTGTGATACAAAATAAACGCAATAAATGGTTTGAAATTTAACATTTGTAATTGAGTGCTGAAAAAAAACTGAATATTCTTTATAAAATTGCGGATCCTGTTTGCATTTCACTTTTAATTATACGTGTTATAATGTGTAAAGATAAAGTTCAAACTTGGTACTTCAAAAATATCAGTTACGTGACAAATGAAAATAATTTTAAAAAATGTATAATGCAAAACGGATGCGTATTGTGACTGTGCTTAAAATGAGACCTTGCAAACTATTTTGTGATAAAAAATAAACGCAATAAATGGTTTGAAATTTGACATTTGTAATTGAGTGCTGAAAAAAACTAAATATTCTTTATAAAATTGCGGATCCTGCTTGCATTTCACTTTTAATTATACGTTTTATAATGTGTAAAGATAAAGTTCAAACTTGATACTTCAAAAATATCAGTTACGTGACAAATTAAAATTTTTAAAAAAATGTATAATTCAAAACGGATGCGTATTGTGACTGTGCTTAAAATGAGACCTTGCAAACTATTTTGTGATAAAAAATAAACGCAATAAATGGTTTGAAATTTGACATTTGTAATTGAGTGCTGAAAAAAAACTGAATATTCTCTATAAAATTTCGGATCCTGCTTGCATTTCACTTTTAATTATACGTTTTTTAATGTGTAAAGATAAAGTTCAAACTTGGTACTTCAAAAATATCAGTTACGTGACAAATGAAAAAAATGTTAAAAAATGTATAATGCAAAACGGATGCGTATTGTGACTGTGCTTAAAATGAGACCTTGCAAACTATTTTGTGATACAAAATAAACGCAATAAATGGTTTGAAATTTAACATTTGTAATTGAGTGCTGAAAAAAAACTGAATATTCTTTATAAAATTGCGGATCCTGCTTGCATTTCACTTTTAATTATACGTTTTTTAATGTGTAAAGATAAAGTTCAAACTTGGTACTTCAAAAATATCAGTTACGTGAAAAATGAAAAAAAATTTAAAAAATGTATAATTCAAAACGGATGCGTATTGTGCTGTGCTTAAAATGAGACCTTGCAAACTATTTTGTGATAAAAAATAAACGCAATAAATGGTTTGAAATTTAACATTGCTCTTATGGGATAAAAATCCAAGATGGCCGCCACTAATGCATTCTTTGCTTGTACTTTAGTTGGGTGACGACGGAATGTGCAAGGAATAAATATTGAAAAGTTGTCAAACTATATGTAGAATATTTAGGTTATATTGTGATAAACGACCTTCATTAGTAATCTATCCCGGGTGTAAACACACATTTTGTGATCCACCTGACATAATTTATTATATAAAATTTTACAAATAATTTGGGATGATTTATTTTAAGTCAGCATCAGCATCAGAGTACAGTTTGTTTAAACCTATCCACGTTACACTCGTTAGGAAAGTTCTGGACGAGATATATGTATATAATTTCCTAATTTTAAAAGAATAAACGGTGCCAGGAACTGGCACATACTTTCTCACAAACATATTTAAATTATTAAACAAATTCACAGTGACTTCATAATTGTAGGTGAGGCAGTAGTGGTGATTTATTAAAGTGGAAGATTAACTAATAAATATTATTATTATTATCTAGAGAGAAAACTACTCGATCGATTTCGAACAAATTTGCACCAAATACGTCAATTAGGCCTGTATAGATGCAAGTAAAAAGGGTTTGAAATTTTTTTTTTAGAGATATACTATAATATATAGAAAGTATAGTGACCGCAAAAAAACATCAATGTTGAGATTTTTGTGGAAATATCCGTTTTGGGACCACCTTAGTTAAAAAAAAGTGGTTTTAACAAAACGTCTGTATGTATACAAAGCTAGAGCGAAAACAATTCGATCGATTTTAAACAAATTTGCACATGACATGAAAAGTAGGCCTGTATAGATGCACAAAAAACGGTTTTGATTTTTTTTTTAAACAACCCCCTTTAGGGCCAAAACCCCCAAAAATCAGTTATTATTATTATTAGCTAAACAAGAATTTTTAGAAATATGCGGTTTTTTGCATATGGTAGGGAACATCAAAGGCTACAAATAAGTAAAATTGTATCAAAATCGTTAGAGCCTTTTTTATAAAAAAAATAATAGGTTTTTTAGGGTTTTTTTTTGCCGAAGGGTTTGTTTAAAATCGATCGAATAGTTTTCGCTCTAGCTTTGTATACATACAGACGTTTTGTTAAAACCACTTTTTTGGACTCAGGGTGTCCCAAAACGGACATTTCCACAAAAATCTCAACATCGATTTTTTTGCGATCACTACATTGTCTCTATACTATAGTATAGAGAGACAGTAAATGCAGAAACGTAACGGCAGACGTAAACTCTAGATTGTACAGAAATTCGTTTATAGGCTGCAGAAAAATGGTATTGTTTCATATGTTTCGCATTTAATACAATTTGCGAATAGTACAAATAATTGTATATACATGATTGGAACATGAAGTGCAAACTGATAATTAGGTGATCAGATTGTCTAGTAGCTTACTGAAAATAAATACATGAGAAAATATAAATGAAATCTTATTTAATGCCTCGTATCTCGCTGCAAAGTTTTAAAGAGGAAGGAGGGCCAAAGTATAGCAAACAGTGGTTGGTTATCGTGTAGGATTAATTGCTGATGCCACTACCGGCCCTAAAAATGTGATTTTATAAAAGCAAGTAGGGGCCTATACCTACAAAAACACCTTTAAAAGTTTTCTTTTGAATCGAAATAATTTTAGTCAAAATCCATAGAATTAAATTTAAAATGTCTTTATATTTTAATACAAAATTTAAGTATTGCTATTATTGTTTTTGGGACATTTGGGTATGTTATGTGATTACAGGAAATAACATACAGGGTTTTAAGAGTATACATCAACTTTTGTTATCCAGTAAAATGCAAAGCTAAACATGAAAAATCAACTTTTAGGACAAAACCTACGTCTACGGTCTATCCTGAAAATGTATGAAATAGTTTAATAAAAAATAAAACTTGTTTAACATCAGGATGGATTGTTTCAGAATTAAAGAAATATTTCAGGATAAACTTATGTTTCCTTTTTAGTTTACAAAGGTATGACTTATATTAAAGACCATTAACGTGGCGGCCAATAGGATGGGCGCGCAGCGTTGCCATATCTACCAGTCTCGAACACTCCTGGTATTTACCGCTCGAGGCTTGATCGCACAGTTTAAAGAATTATAAATGCGTTGAGTCAGCCGCGTTCAGTTAGAAGCGTGGGAAGAACGTGACAACGTCGCACTAAGGCGATTGGAGCGTTCAAGGTCTCGGTGTACACAAGCCCATCCCTCAACGGTATTAAGTAAAATCCGGAAAGTGCCTTTTTACACCTTTCTTCGTATAGTCGTATACTTTCCTATTCTTCAAAACGTCGGATTGATTTGAAACTTTGCACACTTATCAAGGATATTCTCTGTGGTCTTTACTGTAGCATCGAATTTATACTCTTTTTTTTGTTTGTTTTTTTTATGACAAATAAACAAACAATTATATACATATAAAGAATATATAATTATCAAATTTTAATCATAAATATAATGAATTCATTTTACTTTAGTAGATTAGGAAAAGAAATCATTGACTATTAGTATTATTATTCTAAATATAAAAGCAAACCATTATCAGTCTGTACAGAATGATATATTTTTCTTTATCCGTACACTTGTATTATATCGTGTGTGATCATTCATTACAACCACTGTGCATTTTTGTTTTTGTAAGAGTTGAAGACTTCAATTGGATTCAATAGGAAATAGCACAACCGTGTATTGCATATTGGCGTCCATTGTTGTCAAATTGTGCAAAGCAATTATTCCAACAGTCCCGTTGAGATCCTAAAGTGATATTGTCGTCCGCATTGTTACTGCTTTACCGATAGACCAAATTGAACGATTAACAAAATAAATATAACTGTGTTGGCGTTTTGGAACAAATACACAAAATAATACATTCTGTAAAATTTTGTTTAAGTAATATTTTTTAATTTTCTTATGTAATATTTATTTTAAAACATTATAACAACGTAAATTAATGTTGGCATATATTTCATTTTATATAACTGGTAAACTATAGAGCATATTATGTAATGTTGTTATGGAAAACATAAAGGGCATCAATGAATTGTAAACATTAATCACATGAGCATTAAAACAAAATGTGTACTTCCAAAATTATGTTTCATGAATGAGACGAAAACATAAAAAAATTTGAAAACATAAAAAATATATATTTACTTTTCCTGGATCTAGGTTTAAACGTCATTACTCAGTAAAACTTAATATTTCCTTTAAAGTTAAAAACTATACATTAATGTATGTGTAACCATTTAATATAATAAATAATACATAAAATATTAATTTGGTACTTGCCTTAGCATCACTTATAGTTGTTTTAATTAGTGTACAGCTGTTTCGCCTTATTCTTCAGGCATCAGAACTCAAACACTGAAACATGAAAAAGACTTATCATAATCACACCGATTAGGAACATTAAATATGAAACGGATTAATAATTAAATATATAAAAACATACATTTACGAGTCTTTAAAACTAATCGTTTTAAACTAATTGTGGCTACAATGGGTATGGCTACAAATACAATAACGGATAGTTAAAAACTGTAATTGATTGCTAAGGCAAGTACCAAATTAATCTATCTATACTTATAAAAGCCAAATACCATTGACTCATCACAGTTTCTCCAAAACCACGAAGCCTAAAAACATGAAATTTGGCAGTAATACTCTTTATAGGCTCTAGACGCGCACTAAAAAAGGGTTTACGAAAATTCGAAATTTTAGTGGGGATTTTGGGGGGTCAAAGTTACTAAATCACGATTTATGAAAACCTACCGAACGGATTGGAATTAAATTTGGTATTTAGCTTCCTCTAGGGCCACAGATGCTTGCTTAGAAAGGGTTTCAAAAAATTCGAAATTTTAGGAGGTTTTGGGGGGGTCAAAGTTACAAAATCGCGATTTCTCTAAAACCATCGAACGGATTGAAATGAAATTTGGCAAGTAGCTTCCCCTAGGGCTATAGGTGCTGGCTAAAGGAGTTTTTCAAAAAATTCTAAATTTTAGGAAAGGTTTAGGGGGTCAAAGTTACTACAAAAAACCATCGAACGGATTGGAATGAAATTTGGTATGTAGCTTCCTCTAGGGCCCGAGGTACTCGCTAAGAAAGGGTTTTAAAAAATTCGAAATTTTAGAGGGGTTTGGGGGTCAAAGTTACTAAAAAGAAACACCGAACGGATTGAAATAAAATTTATTATGTAGCTTCCTCTAGGGCCCTAGGTGCTCGCTAAGAAAGAGTTTTTTTTAAATCGAAATTTTAGGGGAGGTTTGAGAGGTCAAAGTTACTAAAAATCCCTATAATAAATACCTAGTGTCATATATTTATTGATATATTATATTTTTTGTTAATATACATTGAACTTTGATTTGTCTAACCGTGCAAAGCCGGGTCGGGCCAGCTAGTATATATATATAATCCAAATACCACTCAATCACTCATCACGAAATCTCAAAAACCCAAAGAACGGATTGGAATGAAATTTGGTATGTAGCTTTCTCTAGGGCCCTAAATGCTCGTTAGGAAAGGTTTTCAAAAAATTCGAAAATTTAGGGGGGGTTTGGGGGGGGGGGTCAAAGTTACTGAAAATCCCTATAAGAAATACATAGTGTAAGATATATATATTTTTTAAATAAACATTTAACTTTGATTTGTCTGTCCGTGCAAAGCCGGATCGGGCCAGGTAGTATTTTATAAAAGTATACAGTTTAAAAAGTCTAATTCATATTTGGTACAATACTTTTTAGTTAAGTGTTTTGTTTATCTAAGTAATACAATTAATTATAATATTAAATTACCCAAAATACGTATTGTAAAATTATTTTATACTTTGATTTTGACGTAGGTGAAATCAAATTTAGTGAATAAGGAAATGTATTTGTATTTAGTTAACTTATTAAATATTAAATATAAATATTAAATATAAATATTAAATATAAATATTAAATATAAATATTAAATATTGTATTTAGTCACTTATTAAATATTAAAGTATAAACAAACAGTTATTCATTTACTAAAACTTACGTAGAAGATAT
This sequence comes from Philaenus spumarius, assembly GCA_018207615.1. Lineage (NCBI taxonomy): Eukaryota > Metazoa > Arthropoda > Insecta > Hemiptera > Aphrophoridae > Philaenus > Philaenus spumarius. The sequence continues at coordinate 32,389 of JAGFPH010002577.1, read as the reverse complement.
TAAGAATAAATAAGAAATTGTTTCGTTTAGTATGTATTACATTAATTTAGTTTGTCCGTCCTACATGCAAATACTTTAAAATATTTTAATTTCATAATCATTGTCTTTCCATTACATCCATCTTAATGGGAGTCGGATGGTACATATGGACAACAATATCTATTTAATTTATTATTTTATATTTTCATTCCGTGAATTATTAGCTTTAATTTGACACCTTATTTCAAATATTTTGGGGTTACTGAAAACAAGTTACTTGAGTAAGTTTTCACTTACTATCCTCATTTGTTATTTGATCTCCCGTCATTGCTTATTAGTACTAAATAACAAAATAAACCTCATGTCCTGTTGAAATATCTGCTTGTATTACAGTATAGAATATAACAGCGAGAGGAGATAGGTAATATAGTAGCATTATTTATCTCGCTAATTTTTAACCATAAACCTCTCGGGAATACGAACTAAACAGATTCAAGGTTAGTGAAAACCAAGAAAACTTGCTATAACCACTCCGACGGTGCTGATGTAAATGTAATACTGTACACTTTAATTGTACATGCAATACTCGTAGAGATAGTAAAGTAAGTTGTGTTATTTATCAGATTTTTTGAAGGAAAGACGTAGCCGAGTTGATAGTGCGGTATCTTCCTGATCATGTTCAAATATTGGTTAGATACCAGGTAGCTTTACATATCTGAGGGTAGGAGGGCGGAAGTAAAGCAAACGGTGGTTGGCTCGCTTACAAGCTGACGGGATATTACTAGTTACCTAACCATTTATTTTATTTATTAAAAATAACCTGTACAAAATAAAAATTACGTTTATTTTTAGAACATTTTTGAATGCATGAAAAAAAATCATAATTATATTATTTTTTCGTTTATCGTTCAAATTGGTTCACAGAAGCTTGAAAAGATAAACAACTACCACTAAACACAGTTTCAGCTATCTAACTCTAACCTAACATGAAAAAAAGGTATCGAAGTTTGATCACTTGAACATACTTAGAATAACTCCGCTTAAAATATTTGGTTGACGTATACGACCAAAGTGATATTGTTCACTCATCAAGTACTTTAACAGAATGTATTGTATTCATAATTCAACTTGACGTAATTACGTGTTTGAAGAAGTAGTCAGGATGACGTAGTTCGACGTTTACAGAGAAATGACAGCTTATTTTTCTAAATAAATATTTATTTTTAAAAAACAAAATAAAAATAAAGAACGCAATTTTCACGAATAAATGTGTTGTTTTTCTGCTATGTAGTCTTCTTGTGACAAGGGTAGGTTGACACGGCGGTGGACCATAGAGTTGAAGGCTGCCCTAGTGTGTGAGGGTGCGTGAGATGAGACTGTGTAATAATTCTGTCAGTATGCGTCGGTTTTCTATAAATGCTAAATGACATGTTATTGGTTTGTTTAGATACGAGTACATCTAAGAATGCTTAAATATTGTCTTTTTCTATTTCTTTTGTGAATTTTTATGGTCGGGTAAAATCCATTCATATCTTTACTATAAATGTTTTAAAATGTTTACTCGTATGTTTTTTATATATTTTTTTTTATTTATTATTATAATTTGTTTACTTTGATGTTTATTATGTACATATAAATATATATATAGATTTTCTTTGAAATTGTACATAATTTACTATCACATACTAGAATGCATTTTATTTTAGTACTGCATTTGAATACCACACAAAGTCTGTGTTCAAAATTTAATCTTTCTTTGAAATCTAACACTTATTTCCTGTAGCTTAGGTCTACATAACTTACTCGTAAAATATCTTAGAAATGAACCAATCGTTCTCGTTATTCTTAATTTTTAGACATCGCCTGTTAGTTACTTTACACTATTATATTGTTGTCAACTCTATTGGTTGTTTGTAAACTAAGACCACGCCCTTCTCTGTGAGAGGGTACAAATATGGAGTAAAATTGGAGTGAGTACAGTCAAGTATAAAAACAAATATAAATAAATATATCAAACATTATAATTATAGGAATAACGCGTATATTGTAACTTAACAATATTAAATAAATGAAAAGGACTCAACATAAGTAAATTATGTAGTTATTTATAATTTTTTATTGGTATAGCCTCCTGTATTTGTTGATTTTCCATGACTATCTCTTTTATAAATCTTATATTCTGTGCATTACATGAAAAAGTATGTAACAAGAAATTTATTATTACTGAAGAAAAATATCAATGTAACAGTTCCATCATAGATCTAAAATTCTAAAACTTGACATAAAGTATAAGCAAGGAAAAGTAATATCATTGCTGTAAATTGTTACAGGTCTTGTATAATGTAACATTTAAAATAACATCGCCTACAAAAACCAGAGTAACTAAGATTTTTCTTGCTTTATTCCGTGGTTTATCAAATGAGAGTTTACCATTTTAAAACACATGCTTATGCAAATTTAGGGACATGACTTCTGAATTTGTTCAGGCAATAAAATAAGGGTCATATTTTTACTTTCGTTCTTAGTTAACCCGACTTCTAAGTTAAAGCAAATTGGTTTCAATTAAACCTGTCACCAATTTATTTACAATAATGTACAATAACAATTTACGATAATGCTTTACCACGCAAATGCGTTGCAGCAACCGTAAGTTAATACAACTAAAACCAGAATTTACAAAATTTCAAATAGTTTTGTTTTAAGATCTCAAATATCTAGTAATTATATGTTTTGTATATTTAAAGTTTATGTACAATTGTATGAAAAGTGGAACCTTTCGTAGCGCGAAAGCTTGCGTTTATATATGATACTTTAAGTTAAAATTACTCCAATTTATGAAATACAAACAATACATACTTGCAGTAAACTAGACTTTGTTTTAGCCTACTTCAATTTAAAATTATTGTGAAAGACTAAATAATATATAAGATTCTTATTTGTTTACAATCTTCAACCATATTACTTAATAAAACATATAACATTAGTAACAGTGTCTACCATCTTGTTTTACACCAGCTGCACACAATCAAATTTTATAAACTCATTAAGGTAAATGTAACTTTAAGAAGTATACAAACAAAAATCATTTATATATTGTTATTATTAAATTATATTTTAAACTACAGTTAACTACAAGTATATCAAATATTGCATTTACTATTTCATATGTTTCTTATTTTATTACAATCTTAGACAGTATAACTTCATAAAAATTTACTTTAACATGTAGTATAGTACGATTTTTTTAACCGTGCCCTCGGCCAAATTGTACTAACCTGAATGATAACCTTAGAAATCGCTCTTGTCTACTCTAGTTTTCTCCACGAAAACTGAGCCGAGCGGCGTGAAACAGCGAAAACCGAGCTTCAATAACACTGACATTTAATACACTTAGCAGCTATGTAAAATTATGAAACTTTCACGGATACGCAGATAAGAACCATACGATTCGTATGATGTAAAAGAAAATCCATTACAAAACCTATTTCATATTTTAAAAATCAATATTACAACAATGTACTTTAATAATGACATGAAATTTTCACGAAGCTGGAAAGTTTTTTGTTTGTTGGTCAGAGACAAAGTGTTCACGAGAAAGTTTTAGATAAAGGTCCAAATTAAATATTTTATTTGAAACATTTTTTCGTTTGACTTACGGTTTGCTCGATACGGATGTCTGGAGTTAGATTCTGGGGAAAACTTCCTGCCTGGGGGGAAGTAGGCCTACTTGGTGTCTGGCATTTACCTTAACCACACCACAGTATTATTATTCGAATACTCGAACAAGAGACAAGTAGTCTATGACTCATTCAAGTAGTTTTTATTTCAATAATTTTATTCGAATAATTATTCAATCAGTTTTGTTTATTCGATGTTTGTGGAACTGCCTTTACAGTCCCTCCCCGCTACACCGCTAGCCCACCGAGCGCTAGCCGAGCCGAGGGCACGGTTTAAAAAATCGTACTGTAACAGTTTCTACCATCTTGTTTTACACAACCTGTACCTAGTAAACTTTTATAAACTCATTACGGTAAATGTCACTTTAAGAAGTATATAAACAAAAAGCTTTTATAGTTTGTTATTATAAATTATATTTTAAACTACATGTTAACTACAAATACATTAAAGATTGCATTTACTACTTCATATGTTTCTTATTTTATTACAATCTTACACAATACAACTTCATAAAAGTTTACTGTAAGATGTAGTAAGAGTTTCTACCATCTTGTTTTACACCAGCTGTACCCAGTAAACTTTTATAAACTCATTACGGTAAATGTAACTTTAAGAAGTATATAAACAAAAAGCTTTTAATTATTGTTATTCCTAAATTATATTTTAATTAATCGCAGGTAAATAATAGAAAAGCAATTTACATCAAGACAACTTTAATCAAACAAAATACTGTGTTATTGTTTCTTGTTTATACGAACGTATTGTAAATGAATGAGCAGTAAATCTCAGCCATTAGGTTATTATAATATTGGTTTAGTACAAAGATACATCAGAGTTTATATGTGGACAGTCATCGGTTGAAATCAGGATAAAGACTATAAATTTGCCTGTTTTTTTCTCCACATGCGTCATCAAGCTCACAAAGTATGGGCGTTAAGAAAATATTAGTAACAGTTATGATTGAATTGATTCTGTACACGATTAATAGAATACAAATTTAATTGTTCATTAATAAATGCTTTCTTTATCCAATAAGCTATGTCTAGTTCAGAGTACCTATATTAATACAAACAAATCAATAAGAACAAAAATAATCCACCAATACCATAATTTGTACATATTCAGCAGTTTTGTTAAAATGTTTAAAAAACTTGGCTTTATATGCAATAAAAATATACTCTCCGTAACATTTATATAATAATCAGAGTAATATTATTTCTGTATACTAACTGACCGTGAAGGTGCTATATGGCTTGCACATCAATAATATGCTGAAGTCAGAGTATTAGATAGTTAAGGAAGAGAAGCTATCTTGAGGTTGAGTCCACCTTTTAATTGCCTTTTACACTTTTATCTGTTATTTCGGGTCAGCAGAGAAAATTGTACTGTACGGTTTAAATATACGTCTTAAAGTAATGCAATTGTTTGAAGTCTTCTGAAGAACCTCTCCCCAACCAACCATCATAACGTTATTGAAGAACACTTCCGATTGGGAGAGGCAGGGATGGGCCCGTCACAAAACATTACTTTAAAATTTTACAGATTATTTTTGCATAACATTGTTTTTGTACATTTGGATCGAGAAATCAAGTTTGCAAGAGTTTCGTACTATCCTGTCTCATAAAAAACTATAACCATGATATGTATTACTACAGATCTGTTAGAGGATCAATCCGATCTTATATTCTTTACAAAAGTTAAAGAGCATTTGTGCGACAAATTCACTCTGATTAAAATAAAACCCAGAATGACGAAAACAAGGAACAACAACAATAGCTAAACTAGGAAAATTATGGAAGTGTTCAATGACCACCGATCATGGTCCGCAGAACACGTTTTGGGGTGTAATTAATAGCATTTTACGTTTTGGACGAGTTCTTTATCAAAAAAAATCCAACAACCGAAATCACATATTTTGACCAGAAGTAAATTGACTTTTAGATTTTCCGAACTATAATGAAAGGTTTTTTGAGTTTTATCTAAAGAAAGAAATACATGGGATTGTTCTGCACACTTTTTACACGAACTTATAGTTTGCTGGTTCTACCAAAATCAATAAAAATTAAAAATAATTGTTACCATTAAAAAGTAAAAACTATGTGGAATGCGTATTGGCTCAAAATATGGATGGAACATACAGAAAGTTTATAAAAGGGAAATACACCAGATACAAGTCTTACCTTAATATCAAAGTCTAGATATCTGAAATGTTCCTTGACAGGTTATTGAATAAATACAATTAATGTACACATTTATAACAATAACTTTAGTTTATTTAAAAAAATTGATATGCCCTTAGTTATAAAAAGATGAATGACACACGCCCCAAAAATATGTTAACAGATGTTTTATTTAATTCCCTCCCTTACAAGAAAAATCAAAGAAAAACCCACCCTGTATATAATTATATTATTTAATTAAAGACTTATTTAAAAAAAACAACAAATAAAGTTTGTTTATGGTACATATAGTCTTAAACTCTATTTTATACAAAAGTACTTACAAAATAAATTGGTATATTATAAGTTGGCCAACGTTTATAAAAAAAAAATATATGCGCATTGTATGTAATAAAAAAAAACTGCAATTCCAAAAGGTATAAACAAAATAAAATAATGTACAATTTAGTACTTAAAGTATTACTGAAATTATGACGTCATTATAATTATAAAAAAAAAGAAATTTTGATTTCTGACTCTTGGAGTCCGTGGTGTCAAAATAGGTACCTCACCGCCCTTATTATTTAATAAATAACATATATATATATATTACAGAAACATACTATTTTAATTACCTAAAATATTTAATAGCCTTTTTATATTTTGCAAAAGTCACTATGTTTTGCTAGCTTATTATAAGTTCATATTGATTAAAAATAGCCTTTTCATTTTTATTTTTATAATAATTTGTTAATTAAACGGTCGCACTTTTTCTATGAAACAGGGTAGAACCAAAATGTGTCAGCGAAGGTGAAGTCACATTTAATTATGGCTGCATGTTCATTAGAAGTTGATCTTAAACCAGGAACTTAAAGCAGGAACTTAAACCAGATTTCCCTAAAGGACCAGAACATAATATAGGCATTAGTTGTTTTAAATAGCCAAAAGTAAAATATTATGTAAGAATAAAATTACAGCACGTTTACAGCAGGCATGCTGTAATTGGTCCTGTTGTAATCTGTTTTAACGTGTCAATTTGGTCTAATATGACTTTATAATTTATAAGTTTCACTAGTAATTAACATCAAAAGTTAATTGGTACAGAGTTACACTTTGTTTTTGGCAAACTGAAACAAATATACTGTTTTTAATTGACTGACTGAATTATACTTGGTACAGGAACTCGTTAGAGCACAATTTATAACTTGTAGTTAATTACACATGGAATCACTTTAGTTTAAATTGTCTATTTTCCAGGCTAATTATTAAAATCACTGTTCAGGCTATTTAGCATAGTTGTAGGCTTTACAAAATATCAAAATTTATGAGGTTAAATAAATTACAAATTGCGTTTTGCAAAACACAATAGGTTGTACGTAACGAACTGTTACTAATATTAACAACATTTCAATTTATGAGAAACTTCAGATATCCGTAAGACTAGATGCTACATATTTAATAACAAATAGTTATTTTACCTGGTGTACGGCTTATTAAGGCATATAGTAGAAAGAAAGAAAATTACTACATGTTGCGGAGCACAAGGCAAGACTTGACCTACGACGTGTCGTTCGATTAATTGAATAAAGGTCAAAATGGCTAACGTAGCCGACGGCAAACTCGTGGACTGCATGTCCAGTCGGTGCTGCTGGTGGTGAGTGGACGGAGTACTACAAGCGCCTGCAGGGAAACGTGTATGTAACCCCAATGTATGGGTGTAGCAAGAGAGGAAAGATATTGGGCAAATTATGGAAAACGTTACATAATATAAATGTACAAAGTTCAAAAAATACATGTGGAGGTTCAGACCCAAAGTAGACGAAATAAATCGAAACGAGTTTGTCCCTCGCGAACGAAGCGAAGTAGTCGATAATCCGAGGCCCCAAGGACGACGTAAAACCTCGCCACGCAACGAAACCTCGCGAGAGCCAGTACTGGAGGATGACGTACATACGAGGATGAGATCGCAAATGCAAGGTAATGTTATAGTTCATATAAACTTAATTTTGGAATTTCTTTCAACTGTTCAGCTGCATGATCGAGTTATTAGTTACTTCTTTTTGTGGTTCGGGGTTTCTTTTAAAAAGTGTTTCTATTCTTTGATAAATCAGTTACTCAAATAGGAGCTGAAGGGGATAAATACAAAATAGACAACACTACATTCAGGGCTCTGCTGTCGAGTTTTTGCTAATTAAATTGGCAGATTGTAACCATAACTTCCATCGAAAGTTTGTGTAACCAAGAACTGCTGCAAGATGTTGGTCAGACAGTTGTAAGTTCCATTAAGTCAAGAAGAGAGAAAGCGTTCAGTTAAATTATTTAATCTGAACCACGGGAAAAGAAGAGACGGATGATCTGGCGAGGGAAAGATTATATGTTCTATTTGTAGGTTCTGATATCCTGATTTTTGAGTAAACCATTAAAATACTACAATCTGATTCTATTCCATAATGGTGGTAAAATAGGTTGAGGAGATGAGAGAGTTTCATATGATCTGAGATCCCAAAATTTTAGAAAGAATTTGTGGCAAAGTTGACGCAATTTACGCCTGTGCTGGAAATAGGCACATGTTTTTCAAACCCATCTTTCTTGGAAACAGACAGAAATGAATATTGTTGCTTTCTGTTAGGGGTAGTGCAATACAATTAATTACGGATCTAGAAGCGGCGTACCCGATCTGTTAAAGTAATAAGAATCTGACGGTTAAGCTTAATCAGAAACTTCGCTAATGTATAGAATGCACTAAATGCAAAACTAAATACACACATAAAACACCCTAAGTGTTCAGTAAATGCCCTTATGCAATGAAGCCACGTTTTATATATTTCCAGGATGTATTTTATTCACGATAATTTTATTCAACCACAAAGTGTTGCGATTTGCATACGTAACTTGTTAACAACGTTTTGCCTAACAGTTGGCGCTTCAAACTGGTATGACACATAAACTGTTTATAAACAATTACCATAAACACAGGCGCAATGTATTCACCACTTGTTTCAAATGTACTTGGTTATGAAAATATTACAAATACAAACTTGTTCAAAATACAAGTACTAAGATTTGTATTAGTAAATAGTGTACATTTAATAAATTAATTTGCAATTGTAATACAAGTTCAGTAGGGAAAGTGTTGATATCAAGGGTGGGGTTATTTCTGCATTCTTTAAATGTTGGTAATAAATAGGTGGATTAGGATTTACTTAGCTACTTGAGTTTTATAGTTCTTATTATTCTATGTGAAATTTCCGATTACAATCTTTGTTTGTAAAAAATATTTTAGACCAATAGAAAGGCCAATAATCCCGAAGTCTTAGAATCTAACTAATATTTGCATGCTTTTTCCCCTACCATGCATATTTTTATCTTACTAGACAAAAAACGTATATATGTTGCAGTTAAAGAGAATGCTACAGTCTTGGATAGGGTTGGCAGATTGAATAAAAATTATATTATAATTAGGGATGGAACTATTAAACATATTATATATTTTCAACTGTCCATATAAATCGCCGTCTTGATGAAAATAATAACTATTTAATTATATAATTGTGAAGAACAGCGTGAAAAGAATTATTGTATATTTTGAAACTATACTTTTAAAAACAAAAATAGTTTTTGCGGGGAATGAATATTGTAGAAATTAATAGACAAAATACTAAACAATCGCCTACTAAATTTTTTTTTTAAAACAATTACTCAATCAACGATGAATAATACATAATTTTTAACATGTTTAGTAAATTACAACGTAATTTCTGGGTAAATATATAAAAATTGTCTCGTATTAATAAAATATCAATATAAAAGTATATTTTTTTATAGACTATTTGTTTGCCTTGGACTGTTTATATATTGTAATGAAATTACCTTCAAAATTGTCTTCAGTCCTGTGAATGTAGCACTAGCTACAGCGCTGTTTCGCCGATCACTGTCGGCTTCGTCAGGCTTGTATTAACACATAAAACACGAACTCGAACAACACACAACACTAACACACACAAAATCGGAGAATAACTCCTCGTTAATATAATATAATAAAAATGTTTATGGCCACATCACATACGTTGTACTTGTCCGACTGCAGGTAGGACACTCGCTGTAGCTAACAGCGCTGTAGCTAGTGCTACATTCACAGGACTGAAGACAATTTTGAAGGTAATTTCATTACATTATAAAAGTATATATATATAAACCTGATTGAATATGTTTTGTTGTAGGAAAAGATTTTACATTTTTTATCTTTGACTATTAAGTTGATTATATAAAATTGTACGTAATTTTTCACTGGTAATAATATGAAAACATTACAGTTCAGCCAGCTTTAAATGTTAATTACACAATTGTAAGTTATTTACTAGATAAAAAAAAAACATAAAAATGTATAAGTTAGACAAGTTTTAGCATTTAAAATACTTTATTTCTTGTCCTAACTGAACATTCTTCTGTATTTTATTTCTACATCTCACGATAGTAAATCATTGAAATTAGGGCAAAATGGCTTAAGTCAGAAATCGTTAACGATACAGGAGAAGCACTCAAAGTTTTGACAAACTCAAGGCTTGCATTAAAGTATATATTATACACGAGAAGAGAAGGGGCGAGGTAGGCAATATGGTAGCACGTAACTCAAGTGATTTTTTTCTTCTCTGTTCTTATTGACAAGCCATAGCTGTATGGATAGCGTAGAATCTTCCTGATCAGAAGATACTGGGTTCGAATCTCGGCTAGACCAGGTAACTTTTAATATCTGTGGTTTGAGGGTAGGAAGGCGGAAGTAAAGCAAACGGTGGTTTGCTCGCTTCTAAGCTGACGGGATGTGACTAGTTACCTGGTCCTCCGGCTTGGGATGTTTTGTGTGATATTTAAAAGATATTTATGTATGTGTATACATATATATATTTATTTTTAAAAAACCACGAATATTTGTTTTTTATATAACTTTGACTTTGATACCATTGAATTTTGGCGCGTAAACATTGAAGTCACAAAGAATATATATTTTATTCGTACAATAACAATTCCTTAACAATTTCTGACTTAAGCCCTTTTGCTATAACTTAAAAAGTATCAATTAAATTATATGTTTCTAGTAAAAAAACAAATAATCTTTTCATCTTAGTGAAATTCATCTTTTAAGGAAATCATATGGAATATTAATATCGGTTTGTTTTAACTAAAAGATTAAATGACAGATAAAATCAAACCATTTTTTTATTTTTCAATTGTCTATTAAATCAAAACAGATTGAGAAATAATATTGAAAGGTAGAATTTATTACGTCAAAGAAAAACTGAGTAAGGGATATCTTCCGCTGCTTATATTGAGTGATTCAATTTTAAACAAAAACAAAATATTTATAACTACGCAAACATCAATGTGTAAAA
>JAGFPH010002576.1:179758-189917 GCA_018207615.1 Philaenus spumarius | reverse complement strand
AAATCAATAACTTCCCTTTATTGGTAGCGGGAAGTTAAAAATCAATTGAAAGTAGTATTACTATTCACTTTTTTTAAACTAATTTTTAATATAAAACAGTTTTATTGACTTATGTATTGCTTGTTTCTTTTTGGATGGAAATCACTTTCTTCATTTATATGGTTGTCCATTTTACATATATTGCAGTTGTATTTTCGGAAGAAAAATCTGTTCGGTGTATTATTATTTATTTATTTTACATATTGTGTAGTTTTGTCCTACATTGTTTTGAACATTGTTGGTCTTATATTCATTTTTTGGCACTTGAGTCCAAAAAAGTGATTTTTACAAAATGTCTGTCTGTATATGTATACAAAGCTAGAGCGAAAACTATTCAATCGATTTCAAACAAATTTGCACCAGACATGTCAAGTAGGCCTGTATAGATGCACGAAATCGGGTTTAACAATTTTGAAAAACAACCCCCTTTTTGGTCAAAAAAACCCCCAAAAAATCAGTTAGGGTATTATTTTTTTATAAAATAAAAACGGCTCTAACGATTTTGATAAAATTTGGCTTATTTGCAGCCCTTAATGTACCCTACCACATGCAGAAAACCGTATCTTTCTAAAAATTCTTGTATAGCTAATAATAATAATAATAATAACAACTGATTTTTAGAGGTTTTTTGGCCAAAAAGGGTTTTTTTCAAAATTTTTTCGTGCATCTATACAGGCCTAATTAACATGTTTGGTGCAAATTTATTCGAAATCGATCGAATAGTTATCTCTAGCTAATAATAATATTTATTAGTTAATCTCCTAGTTTAAAATCAAATCTCCTACCCCTCCTACAAAAATAAAGTCACTGTGAATCTGTTTAATAATATTTAAATATGTTTGTGAGAAAGTATGTGCCAGTTTCTGGTACCGTTTATTTGAAATGTGTCTGTTTTATAACCTTTCTGTTGTATATTTAACCCTAATGTGTGTACAATTTCTGTAAGTTGCTCTGTCATGGTTTTAATGGTTTAAAATTGTCTATTTCCCGTGCTATTGTGGTTTTCCGTGATTCTTAAGTATTTTTTGGCGATTTAGGGTTTTTTTTTTTTAAGTTGTTCATTTTCCTTAGATTCTTTGGTCTAGTGTTCTATTCTCCATTGTTATTATTATATGTTCGCAAATTTCAGGTCTTAAACCCTGTATTACATGTGCTATTATTTGGTTGTCTTCGACGTTACGGTATGTAATTAATAGATTGATTTGTGATTTGGCTGTCCATCCGTAAGCCACTTCTTATCTGGATATAAAAGTATGTGTATCTTCAGATGGTAAGCCGTGATATTGGGATGGTTGATCTAAGGGTATTTTCTCTTTCCTCTCCATTTCAGTGTTTGTTTTCGTTTTTTATTTTATTTGGGTGTTGTCTTGATTCTTCGTAGAGATGTGTTCGTTTTTCCTTTGATTGGACCATTTGAAATTTTGAAAGATCACATTTGAAATTTTTTGTGACATCTCATGATTTCGTTCAGTGATATATTGTTCGATGAATTTGACCTGGTACGTCCGTTTTGACTTCCATTTGCTATCGGGTTAAGGTATGTTGTGATTGAAACGACTGGTGCGAGCATAGCTCTGCGATGATTGCCGTCAGACTGTTGTTGTTATTGAAGCGATTATTCTACCAGTCGCCCGTTCATAACAAGACCATTTTGAACAATGCAAAGCAGGCGCCCGCGATTATCGCAACGTACCTTTACATCTAACGCGTCTGGCCTGTTAGTTTTATTCCATTAAGTTCTTTTGAAATGTATTTGATATTATTAATTATTATTAGTTATGTTTTGTTATTTATTTAAAAATCTTAATTTAGGGTATTCGTGTTTACCAAAATACTTACACTTTGTAACTACTTTTCAATCAAAGTCTAATTTTATCAAAATAATATTAAAACAATTTTATTCTCACTTAATTTTGTGTTGCATGAAAATAAATATCATTTATTTGTATTATGTTTTTGTATCTTCCAAATCGGTTAAGTATCTACTACTGGTCTTCAAAATGTATTGTAGTTTTTTATTGTTATTTTCTTACAACATTTTCTTAATTATTATCAATGAATGTAAATTTATTTTTGTATTTTTCAACTATATATTACTTTTTTTATTAAATTCGAATAGCTAGTTTAATTAATACTTTAACATGTTACATTTCATACGATTACCGCCAATAACAAGGATTTCTTTTTCACCAAGCATTAGAGGTTAAAGAACTTATTTAATATTATGTTGTCTTCTGCTACTTTCAAAAGTAGTAATGTGTTGTTTTTGTTAATAAATCTTATTGAATTTGTGTATTTGTATTATTTTATAAATTACGTAGAGCCTGCTTTTTTCCATAAACATATTTTTATGAAAAACTTTAATAAGTTATTGGATTTAACTGTAAACTTTAAGTTACCTAATGGGTTGTTTTCAGAGAATAAAATAACACTTTTAAGAAAAGAAAAAAACAATTATGCGTAATTAAGCTTTTTTTTTTTTTTGCTAAAGTGGCATAAAATGTCTACTTTATTTGGGAGAGGGAACCCACAGACAGGTTTTGGGGGGGATTTGCGCCATAGGCTTTGGGGGGGATGGGCACTCCTGTTATAGATTACCGTATTTAATTTTAAACAACTTATCTGCTTTCTAACTACGGTACTTTTTAACATTTAAAAAGTTGTTTACGAGGCCTTTATGAAATAAAACAAAAGGTTTTATAAATATTTTGAAAATAAATTACATTATACTTTATGGCAGATAACATTACTTTTAGGAAAAACATGGCGGCCGCTTTCATGTGGCCACACTGTCTCTATCTAGTCACTGTAGTAAAACTTGAATCGCACTGCCATCTGTGGTGTTTTCAAACAACTAAGTAGAACTTCAGAAACGTTGCCATTAACAGTACTGTTGGGTTATTATAAGTAGAACCTAGATTATCCGGGGTAATTGGGACCGGGCAGAGAGCTGATAAAACGGTAGGCCGTGAGAAAACCACTAGGGTCCGAGCTCCGGCATCATTTATAGATAGATAGCTAGATAGAAAGTCTTTATTTCGGGCGAAGTTAGAACCATCAGGCCCTCTCTTACACTTAACCCATACCATAGATCATGAATAATAAATAGATCTTGCATCCATATGGGGGCTGTGTTCCGGAAAAAAGGTTGTCGCGAAAATAGTACATGATCGCGCCGCGAGGTAGCGCTAGGGAGAAAGCATTGGTGTTTTAAACAGCTTCCTTCGTTTCCCCAATAGATAGCGCCAAAAAATTCGAATTTCCAGTGGAACAAAATATTGCATTGGATCGGAGTTCTATTAGGTTATCCAAATACAATGCCCATACACAATTACACATTTGTAAAGATATTGGCACGCTTAAGCCTAAAACAAAATTAAAATAAAACAAAACAAAATTAGACAATAGCAACAAATAAAATGCACATAAGACATAAAAATTAAAAAAAGTAAAATCCTGAACTAATACAGGTTTTTAAAACATACAAAATAAAATTAATACCCTAACTTAAACTTATTTATTGAAGTACAAGAATAAATTATAAACAACACAGGATACATCATAATTTATACATCATATTCAAAATTGTATACATACATAAGCATTCATTAACAAAACACATTCATACATAATACATATAAAACAGACTTCACAAAACAAGATAAGCAACATTATATTACTAAGATTATTATAAAATAAAATGCATAATTATCCTACTTATTATTTCTCATTCGTACAACAGTATTGAAAATAGAAAAACTAATCATTTCATCACACCCAAAGGAAAGGACACTTAATCCATTTTACTTATCAAGAAAGTTTTAAGCAATTTTGAAAATTATAAGCTCATTTGGAGCCATACTTCAAAATATATTTTATTTGGTTTTAAATAATATACAGTAGTTTTAAATAAACAAAGAAGGTTTGGTTTGTAATGTACTCAAATGAAAGAAATTAGATACTGTAAGCTACAGTAATAAAACAACAATTTAAACTCTTTTATTTATGAAAAGTACAAATTCAATCGAATCTTTAAATTGCAAATATTTATCAAAGAAAAAACAAACACAAATTTGTTAGTAACGTCTACAATTTTATTTTTCAGTAATGGGGCAAGATTCAAAAACTCAAAAGTAAAACTGCAGACGTTACTAAAAAATGTGTGTTTGTTTTTTCTTTGAAAAATTGAGTTCTAACAAGTACCTTTGGTCAGCAGTATCTATCTTCACAAACATTTATATTTATAGATACTGTACATAAGTTAAAAACTTACACATTTTAAATAGTCTTTCACTGTCGTTTGCTTAAGGGTCTGCTCCAGTAAAAATAAAATGGATTTTTATCCCATAAGAGCAATGTTAAATTTCAAACCATTTATTTCGTTTACTTTTCATCATAAAATTGTTTGCAAGGTCTCATTTTAAGCACAGTCACAATACGCATCCGTCCTGCAATTTACATTTTTTTAAATTTCTTTCATTTGTCAAGTAACTGACATTTAGTAAGTACAAAGTTTGAATTTTTTTCCTAACACAATACAAAATTAATAATGAAAAATAATTTGCAAGCCGGATCCGAAATTTTATAAAGAATATTCAGTTTTTTTTTCAACACTCAATTACAATAAAAGATAGACTTATAAAATGGTTTGAAATGAGGCAATGTCAAAGCGTTCAGCTGCAAGAAATTGCACTGTTTACATAGGGATATAGTGAGAAGCGGTTGGGTTTCCGGTTGCTTTCTCGTTTACTGGAGCAGACCCTTAAGTACTGGGAAATTGGCAAGAGCGTAGTCTTGGTGAAAGACAGCATCTGTTTAGTAACAATGGCTGCTTATCTGTAACTAAAAATGACTTTATAGAAATTTTATGACTAAATTTGGAATAAATTTTGAGTGGGAATGAGATGGTGGATCGATGAAATACACTGGGATTAATTACGAAAGTGTGTGGCGTTTAAGAATAGAGCTTGGATTTTTGGATGCTTATGGTGGTTGTTGTGATCTATGAACAAACAACTAACTAGTTATAAAAAAAATATTGAGTCCAGTCTTTCTGAAAAGGCGCCTAGCAACTCCCTGTGGCCTACAAACAAGAATAATGATCAAAAAATAAATTTACTGAATGGTTCAGTACTACTAGGTATACTATTTACAATTTTTACACAAAAACTAGATAAACGTTACTATTAACTTAACAATGACAACACGAAACCGAACAAATGATTTTACAAAATATATTTTTTAAAGTGCAAAATTACAATTTTCCAGTAGTTGACTGCAAAATTACAATTTTCCAGTAGTTGTGATCAACGAACAAAAACAACTAACTAGTTATACAAACAAATATTGACTGCGCACCGGTTCCGGTGAGTGTGCCGCACTGGGCGCATAGTTTGATGTCACCAAAATGGTGGCCGGCCATGAGTCATCCTAGTCCCGAGCTTCGGCGGCCGTTCAGTGCTCACCCACCCCCATTCGCACTGGCTCTGCGAGCGAGCGAGGTTAACTTCATCGTATCTTAGCCTCCTGTAAAAACTTATGACCTGCTACTTGAGCTAATTTATTGAACAAAATTTAAAGTTCCATATTAAGTCCTAGTTTTGGTTATTTATACCTTTAAAGATTTTTTATAATTAATAATTTTTGTACCATTATCATCCCACACTAATATTCTGTCAGTGTGTAAAAATTCAAAGGAATCAGTGTAAGTGTTCAAAATAACAGTGTATTTGAAACATGCGCATCACAATTTAGCATCATTTCCGAGTCGTTTCGGCGTTCTAGACGTTTCCAAGATGGCTAATGTACAGGTATAGGCTAAACATAGGTCTTGAGATTCATTTTGCCCTAGGACATTTTTACTAATTTAACCGAAACAGCCGACCTAGGGAGGCTTTTTTACTAGTATTTACTATAAATTTGCTGTAATTTTGTCAGTATTTTATCGCTCTATTAACTGAAACACAAAGTTTTTAGCGAATTTCCATAGGAAAAATGAGCTATTGCAGTGGCCCTTATGGTAAACCCTAGGTCGGGAGTAGCAAATGAGCATCGATCATGGTCTCCAGAACACGTTTTGAGGTGTCATTAAAAATCATATATATATATATATATATATACATATATATATATATATATATATTTGTCTTTGATATTTCGTTTTAAATTAATATCACCACTTTCAGAGTATAAATTAAGCAATTATTTATAACATATATTTTCGATTGATTTTCAGCAAAATTACCATATATTTTGCCACCAGGCAAAACTGATATGTTTAACACCTGCTCCTTTAATAAGCCTACATAGTATAAAAAGGCAGACATTATTATGTCTATGTTATAATATATATCTATGTTGAACAGGTTAACAATAAATACACATTTGTATTGTAAGTGAATTCTTTGTTAGGCTGGTAGACCTGTAAGTATGAAAGTGAGACTAGAATATTAATGTTGTCTTTGGAAAAATGGTTGAGGGTAGGAAAACGTGTTGGCAGGAAAGTGGTACTATATGCCATGACCAATCACTTTATTGTATTTCAACTTTGGGTGTTGTATGGTGTAAGACGTCACAACACACAACAATATTGCTTGAATAATAAAGTAAAATATATTTAGATTGTAGCAGTATGAATATACATTTTGCAAGCATTACTATTATAACTACTGTTATAATATCTATTATAACACTACTACCTACGGCTCACTTATAAAGTCATGATAATATTGATAATAATAATAATTTTATGACAATAGTTTTACACAGAATCATATATAGACAGTTGACTACAACCATTGTATTTGGATAACCTAATAGAACTCCGATCCAATGCAATATTTTGTTCCACTGGAAATTCGACTTTTTTGGCGCTATCTATTGGGGAAACGAAAGAAGCTGTTTGAAACACCAATGCTACCAATGATTTCTCCCAAGCGCTACCTCGCGGCGCGATCATGTACTATTTTCGCGACAACCTTTTTTCCGGCACACAGCCCCCGTATGGATGCAAGATCTATTTATTATTCATGATCTATGCTACAACTGAAAATAATTCGACCACGCAGCTGAACCGCTGACGTGAGTTGAGCAAATTTCCAAAATTAAGTTTATAGGCCTATGTTTTAGGGTTTCAACATCAATTTGGGAAATAGGTCTGCTCACGACGGTGCTGAATCGCTGCCTGTTTGTACGAAATATATTAGTAGAATTTGTTTGATCCTAAGCCTCCAGCTTCGTTACACTCGCGAGTTTGCACCTCGATCTTGTGGCCTCGGGTTATGGACTGATTCACTTTGCTCGCAGAGTATAAAAAAAACAAACTCAGCCGTTGGGTAAAGTACCTATTATGAGCTTCGCTTGCAGCGTAAAAACTCGCCCGTCGGCCTGGGATGAGAGGATGCCCCCAAGGTAAAATCCCCACGTGCCTTTGACCGGGTACTTTTGTGGTATTTTACGTTTTGATCGATTTTGAGGGAACCAAGCGAGCTATAAGGTCGCGTAAAAAAAACAAAATGTGCAGAATAACATCCTACATTTATATTTGTAGAAACAACTCTAAAAACATTTATTCTCGCAGGAAAAATCTCAAAAAACAGTTACTTCTATTCAAAAAACGTGCTTACGGTTGTTGAATTTTTTTGGCTAACGAACTCGTCCGAGCGACATAGACAACCATACATATTAATATATATATGCATTTTAATGACACTCCAAAACGTGTTCTGGGGACCATGATCGGTGCTCATTTGCTACTCCCGACCTTGGGTCTCACCATAAGGGCCACTGCAATAGCTCATTTTTCCTATGGAAATTCGCTAATAACAACAAAACAGTAGTTATTCAATGGGTTCCAGGGCATATAGGAATAAAGGATAATGAATATTTTGACAAATTAGCACGCGAGGCCACTTTAAATACATACCAAAACCAGAACTTAATTCTTCCAATAAATGGTACAAAACCATGGACAGTCAATGGCACAAAACTCCCTGGTTTAAATATTCTAAACTAAGTAGACAAGACATCATAACAATATACAGACACGCAAACACAAATAGCACTCTATATAAAATAAAACAATATTTTACTCCTAAATGCCTAAGATGCACATTAAACACTGAAGAAACCCTCCAACACATAATATTCGAGTGCCCATCGTACGAAAGCTTTAGGCTAGAAATAAAATTACAAAAAAAAAATAAAAGACGAGAAATTTTATCCTCCCTCCCACCTAAAAAATATCTTAAAAGAAAACAAATATAATATTATCTTAGAAATTATAAAAATGTTGAAACTCTTAAATAAAACCATTTAAGGGTCTGCTGTAGCGGCGGCGGCCACCTTGGATTTTTATTCCATAAGAGCAATGTTAAATTTCAAACCATTTATTTCGTTTACTTTTTATCATAAAATTGTTTGCAAGGTTTCATTTTAAGCACAGTCACAATACGCATCCGTCTTGCAATTTACATTAAAAAAAAAAATTGTTATGTAATTGACATTTTGTGACTACAAAGTTTGAATTTTTTTCCTAACTCAATAAAAAAATAATAATGAAAAATAATTTGCAAGCCGGATCCGAAATTTTATAAAGAATATTCAGTTTTTTTTTCAACACTCAATTACAAAAGATAGACTTATAATATGGTTTGAAATGAGGCAATGTCAGCGCAAGAAATTGCGCTGTTTATATAGGGATATAGTGAGAGGCGCTAGCGTTTCCTGTTGATTTCTCATTTACTGGAGCAGACCCTTAAGTAGATATATAAAACTGTTCAGAGCGGGAAAAACATATCTAAACCATACGAGTAAATAAAGAAAAGAAAAAAATTCACATAATCACTTATACATATCCATATATGTTATAAATCCTGTGTCAAGGGTCTTGAATCCATGGTCCAATCTTATTCGGAGTAGGAAAGACCAGGTGGACCTCTGGCGAGAAGACATATCCAATCCACATCCTAAAATCCCACCATAAGTAAATCCATAGAATTATCCTATCTATAATGTAAATAACAAAATTCAGACAAACAATCATACACCTCGTTTAATAAGTACAACAAGATATAAAAACATGTAGGCCTATGTTATCCCACTCGTCCCACTCCCACTAATCACTAACCATTTCATAATTCAGAAAATTAAATAATGTAAATTGATAAAAAAAGGAGTATATTCAAAACAAAGGGAAAAGTGAAACCATACAAAGTGAAAACAGAAAAAAAAATCAAATAAGAACATCATAATTAATTTATAAAGTGACAGTGAACAATGAGCTTTACCCGAAGCCCGAAGCACGCGGCAAAAAAAAATAGGAAAAAAAGACTCCAGTGCCAGCGACCACGTGATAAGGAAGGAAGGAGTATGAAGGAGAGGCTCTTCTTCCGTATCACGTGTTAGGTCTGGGATTATAGAGAGTGTACTGTACGAACAAAGATCACTACAGTGCCTGGCTAACTCATGGTGCAAATTGAAAGAGACCGCAGGTAAATCTTCCACGCTAGTTGTATAATGTGATTAGTCTTTGACTACATCAAATTTATAGAACACTGAAGCTAAGTTACTATGACTATAGAAATGAAACTAGTAAAGTAGGAGATGTAATTTGAAATAATTTTGTTTTATTTTCCAGTGCGTGCTGATGCTAATACGCTTCACTACATCAGTCACGAAGAAAAAGACTTAAAAAACATTGTAGCCAATATTTATCATTTATATGGGATACAGATGAGATCTCAATTAAACCTTGTCTACAATACACTGAACGAATTGAAGACTTTGCCAACTGGGGAATATTTGTTACAAAATATGGACAATGACGGGAGGTTCGCTACAATCTTCATAGCTTCAACAGATTTAATCAAGTTAGTATATAACTTATCGTCTTTATTAGAAGTTAATTCTTTATGTGGTGGCGCTTGACATTTATGTGCAGGCAGACAGTTTTCAGTGGCGGAGAAAGCGAACGGTTCTGCGGTTTAATATATCTAAGGTTTTACAATTCAATTTGTGTTGTTTAATTTTCCTATTTCTGGCACAATACAACTGTACATTTGAGCAGCCGGTTTCAATAGCAAAGGATTGTTAGCATTGGTGATCGGTTGCTATTCAATTT
>JAGFPH010002576.1:134544-179748 GCA_018207615.1 Philaenus spumarius | reverse complement strand
CAATAGCAAAGGATTGTTAGCATTGGTGATCGGTTGCTATTCAATTTCTACTTTGGTTTCTCTCTGGCACCCATAGCACACTCCAAAATGATGTGTTCCAACTTTTCCGCAGTCTGCTACATCCTATACACAATCGCGCAGCTTCTAAGTTTTAAACGGTTAAGGTGTTTATGTAATAAATCTAATTAGTTTCTGGAAGTTATTAGAAAGCTCTTGGTTTAAACTTGGACAAACCTTTATTAAGAAGGAGCTATTTATCACGGAGTGGGCTACTCGCTTGGCTCTAACTTTAAGTGAGAGGGTACAAAGATATATCATACATATAAAGATTCATAAACATGTATATTTTATTCTGAAGATCTACTTTATTACATTTGATTCTACACTGTGTGAAAACTATAATCAACCTTACTCTAAATCATTTACTTTACACTACGGGCAAAATTGAGTACAAATTTCTACTCCCCAAATATGAATTCTTTTAAATATATACATAACTCTCCCAATAGATTAACCCACAGAAACTGATTCTAATCCAGAATTTACATAAAACAATTATCCCTTTAATTTTATTCACAAACTGTGTCCTCACCTTTACTCTGTCTTGGTGGCTCTGATAATCGGTTTCTCCTTAATGCCCATGCCGGCGTCTAACCCCCAAAGCCCTGGTCTCCCAAGACCTCTCTCCTCACCCAAGAACCTTTCCAAAAGACCTCCTTTCTAATGTGTTTTCCATATTTAAAAACTCTGTTCCCATTTCGTAACTCCTTCCATATTTTTTGTAGAGTGGTTTTCTTAAGTTCTTCCCAACTGTGTAAATTGCATATTTTATGTCAAGGCTTTTCATTGCTTCAAAAACATCACAACACTCTTCTGTTTTCTCTAACAAAGTGCTGATGTACGTAGGACGTACCTTAAAGTAACCGGAGTTGCGCTGCCGTGGGCGGAGCTTGTGTAGTACGCACTCCTGCCGCTAGGCATGTATAGTGCAGCTCATCGCCCGTTCAGTGAGACCAGTGTCATCGACCTGGTTTGTTTTGTTCGTCTTTAGTCATAGTTTTCACTGGTACTGTTTTGTTCTCTTTTCGTTTTCTATGATGTCGAGTTTAAATGAACAACACACGGCTGTGAAATTTTGCGGCAGGAATGCGTACTACACAAGCCCCGCCCATTGCAACGCAATTCCGGTTACTTTTAGGTACCCCTCTCGTATTTCCCTCTGTAATGTCATTTTAACGACTCGATAACATCTTGGTCCATTGGTTGGATTATTGAAGCCATTTGGGGGTGGAGGGGAGATGCAAAAACGTAGCTTTTATGTCACCTTGTTAAAGTTCAGACTCGGAGGGGTGGCTTGGGGCATTGTCTAGCAACACAAATGTACGGGGTGGTAGGTTTTTGATTTCAAGTATTTTTTTACAGCCGGAACAGATGCATCACAAAAACTATACTTCAAACAAATTACAGTTCATCCGTGCACTATTTTGAGCTTTATGTACAGGAAGTGCTGACATGTTTATGTTTTTGAAGGCTCTTGGTTTCTTAGATTTGCCGATTATAAAAAATGTATGGTCACCACTTGCGTTGTTTCATGTTGTAATAGTCGGCCTGTCCTTTGCTAGTTTCGTGACTGTTTCATTCTATGAGGCAAGGGTTTTTTGATGGAGCATTTTATAGTTTAGACCATCAATGTTGAATAATTGATCAGTTATCAGTAATATTCTATTATTTCAAATATTTCAACAAACTCACTACTTGCATCATCATCAGCAGAATGTTTTTCTCCTGAAATGGGTACTTGCCTAACGAAGTGGTGATTTTTCCACCGGTTGAAGCCAACCTTCACTTGCTTGGAATTCGTCTTCTTCACACCCCAGTTTTCGGTGCAACTGAAAAGCTTTTTCTTTTATAATAGGGCCAGAAAGTGGGGTTCCCTTTACGTCTTTCCAGGCTAAAAAAACCCACACAGGGTCATCCAAGAGATCAAGTTTAGTTTTTTCAACGCTTTTAAAGCATTTTCACCATCTACAGTTAGCGAAAAAGCTTCAAGATCTTTTCGATTCTCTTTATTCCGCAGATAAATAATATGAAATAGGACAAAAATCAACACAAAAATCCTTTTAACGTGTTTTATTTACATTAAAATGGCAATACATACAGTTACATACATAATAAACAATAATTCTATTTTATTACTTTCTAACAAATCAGCTGTTTGACATGTATGTAAGAGGGCTTGTTCTTTAAATTTTTTATAATCATTATTACTTTGTTAGCCTCTTCTATTGTTTAACTTATTAGCAAATTTCCATAGGAAAAATGAGCTATTGCTGCAATGGCCCTTATGGTGAGACCCAAGGTCGGGAGTAGCAAATGAGCACCGATCATGGTCCCCAGAACACGTTTTAGGGTGTCATTAAAATTCATATATATATATGTATATATGTGTGTTCGCACTCTAGCGGCCGCATTTTAAGCCCAATTTGGTCAAAATTTGGTACACGTGTTGGTTGTCTATGTCGCTCGGACGAGTTCGTTAGTCAAAAAAATCCAATAACCGGAAGTAAGTTTTTTGACCGGAAGTAGCTATTTTTTTAGATTTTTACTACGGAAATGTAATTTTTTTACAGTTTTTTCTAAAAATATAAATGCAGGATGTTATTCTGACATTTTGTTATTTTACGCAACCTTATAGCTCGCTTGGTTCCCCCAAAATCGATCAAAATGTAAAATACATAAAAGTACCCGGTTCGAAGCCAAGTGGTGCAAACTCGTGATGACACTAGGCGCAAACAAATTCTACTAATATATTGCGTACACACAGACAGCTGTTCAAAGCCTTCGTGAGTAGACCTATTTCCTAAATTGTTGGTTGAATCCCTAAAACATAGGCCTATAAACTTAATTTTTGAAATTTGCTCAACTCACGTCAGCGGTCCAGCTGATTGGTCGAATTATTTTATGTTTAAAAAAATTTGAATGCCATAATTTACTGTAAAAGAGTTCTGCGGATAATTGGGAGTTTTCTGTAATTGAAATTACTTTTGATACTTCTTTACACTAATTACAATCATGATTGGCCCATAGCAAAATTATGTAACTTAATTTTGACCTTTGAGATGACGTAGACTCACGCAGTCTGCATTAGAAAGAAGAATAGGAAGTAAGAGCTTCGAACCTAACTTCACGTGTATCAAGAAGTGTTTTAATATTTTCTTCTTCACAATAAAAATTGATTACAATTTATCATTTCCTCTTTTTTTTCAGGAACAAAAATTTCAACCTGCATAGAAATATAAACTCTATAAGAGATGACGAAAAACAAGTAATTCCATGGCCAACAATCGACATGAACCTGATTACTGATAAAGTTTGAATTGTCAAAAGTGACTCCAATGTTAGTTATGTATACAAAACAAATCCAAATGCAATGCCAATTAGGAAATTGAAAAAACGTAACCGAAAACCCTGAAAAAAAAACAAATGAATTACAAGACTTCACGATGTTCCTGGAGGAACTGAGGTATTGTCAAGAAATGAAATAATAATGCAGCTACAACCACGAAGTTATTAAAATAATATAGTTATTTCTAAGATTCTAAAATGTATATTCCCAAAATGTTTCCTCTAGGGATGGGTCAATCCCAATTCTCAGAATTCGATTCCGATTCCTAGAATTCGATTTTCAGTCCCAATTATCATGATTACCCCTGTAAATATCGGGAAAGGAAAATGAACCCACCAAGTTTGCCTTAGATGCTTAAATGTATACAAGAGTTTAAAAAGATCCAAAATAGAATAGACTGTTACTCTTTTTTGAATGATCCTGCAGCAATTAATCTTGTTGTAAGAAAGTATAAATAATATTGGAATGGTTATGGGAGTATTAAAAATGTCAGTTGACTTGAAATGCATATTTATAAAAAATATAAAATTTGTTTGCTAAAAGCTATTTGTGTAAGCCAAAAATTCTAGGCTACATATGATTATTTTTACAATTGGATAAAAAGAAACCTGTTTAGTCTATGAATATTGAATCATTTCGATATGCTGCTGGACCTATGGCATGGAAATGTCCGTAAATAAATAAACCTTAATAAGTTAGATAGCATTCAGAATTAGAAACAAAGGACTGACACAGAGGCCCGACTTAAATCTAGGTTAGTTTTGGGCTGTTTTAAAGCAGTGAATGAAATGGCTAGACTCAATGAAGTTACTCTTAAATGGGTGCCTGGCCCTGTAAGTATTAAGGGCAATGAGGTTGCGGACTGACTTGTTAGAGTAGGGGCTGAAAAGCCCTTCATTGGCCCAGATCTTTTCTGTGGGACTCCTAAGAGCCACCTTAGAAATGTTGTTGAAGTCTGGACGGAGAAAACTTTGTCCTCGCATTGGAATGATTGTCCTGGGCTTAGGCTCAACAGCTGCTGTGCGAGTGCGAGGTTCTTGCATGGAGAAGATTTAGGGCACTTGAAAGTGCTTTTGTTAGTCTGGTAGAGTCCGTGGTTTTGACCCCAAGACCCTCATCTGTTTCGTAAGAGTCCTGGGAGGAATCTGGGATGATCATTGATAAGGGAAAGTATTCCTCAGTGGTGAGAAGGCCTTGTACTCCTCTATCCCTAAGGCCCGTATTACACTGTAAAATATTTTATAAAATATGTTTTATAAAAGTTCTTTGACAAAGATCTTTGATAGTGTAATGTACCATCTTTTATAATATATTTCTTTTATAAAATGTTAGATACATTTTCACCTTTTAGTACAAGTCCAAAATGTTTTATAAAAGAGAATCACTTTTCAAATCTTTTATAATAGATCGATACTATCTTTTATAAAACATATTTCATAAAATATTGTACAGTGTAATATGGGCCTTATAATAAAAAAAAAAAAAAATAGATGCCGAATAAAACTTGTGCCAATTTTATGAACTGCCATTGTTGAAATATTATTTAAAATACAATGACGAACGTCCGCAAAAGAAAACGATGTCCGAATATTACTATCACAAATTTTATAAAATGCAGTTTAACGTACAATAGCGTATGTCTTCGAAAAAAATCGATGCCTGAATACAATTTTATTGTTGAAATACAGTGACGAATGTCTGCAAAAGTATAAGACTTCCGAATATTATTAGCGCTAATTTCATAAATCGCCGGCATTAAAATGCAATTTATTATACAACAGCGTATGACCATGATAAAACTTATATTCCCGAGAACAATAATTGTTCTTGTTTCTATGAAATACCACCGTTAAAACTTAATTTAAATTACAACGGCTAAGGTCCGCGAAAATGTAATTTAGATGACACTTGTAAAATTCGGGAAAAGTGGAAATTATATGCTAAACAAGTAAAACAAGGCACTTCGTCGGGACTCTCACAGAAAACATAAATCATGAGTAAAGTGAATCCCGACAATTTCCAAAATGTTATACACAAACTAAAACAAATTATTATACTTTAAATACTTTTGTTACCAAACTATAAAATTTGAAACTTTTCGTCACAGTAGACACCCTAATTCTATAAATAGACACGATAAGAAACGAATCCATAAGTGGTTGACCTAGAGCCTATTTTACCTTCCTGTGTACAAATAACTAAGAATGCGCATGAATACAAATAAAACAAGAAGCTCAACGAAACAATTCCCTAAACATTTTACTAGGGAAAATGTCTACTTACATCAAACTAAGAAAGTTTAAAATTTTTTCCTACTGATATTTATTACTGGGTTTAAATACAGAGAGTGTGATTGCAAATACTGGAGATTAAATTCAAAATATGGAGTCTCCCGTCCTAAATACGGAGAAATGGCAAGTCCGACAAAAATATAAACTGAGTACCGGTACCTCTCGGCATCAATTTTCGGCTATCGATTCTCGATACTGATACAAAAGATAAAGTATCGTGAATTGACCCATTCTTAATTGAAATTTTAAAATGTTAAAATGGATTATGCACGTAAATTTATATGCTTAATAATTTAGTACACATCAGATGTTTTGTTTGTGTTTGTAATCAAGGTAATTGGAATCGACTTTTGCGATCGATTCTTGATACCAATTACCGCAACTAAGAATAGATGTAATCGACTTTTGGGAATCGGTATCGACACATCCTTAGTTTCCTCCCAACTATCCTTAGTATCAGACAATCAATATGACCTTTAGTGATGAAATAGAAGGAGGGCGAGACATAAAAATTAACAAAATTGATGGTTTCAAAGATTGACTGAATAATGGAGGAGATATATTACAATTTTATATATTTCTTGTAATATATCAAACCCTATTTTGGTCATTTAAACAGTTAAATACCAATTACTCGTAGATATGATAAGTAATAAATTCTGTTAAACTTAAATTGGATTAATGAGAAAGAATCATTAAATAAATCAATTCCTAAAAAAGCAAGCGTACATACTTAAATGAATAACAAAATAGTATTGCGCATGGTCGTATAAGTGATTAATTTTAAAGACATGTGAGCAGCTGTGGTATATTGATGGGTTATTGAGCAGCTGTCAACAATAAACCCCACTTCAGACATACAACAGCTGATTTCACTCATCATCTGTAATACAGTAAGACCTCGATAATCCGGCAGACCCAATAGTTCGGCATCCATCATGTTGAAAATTTGCACTCATTAAAAATGGCAGTTTTTGTAATTAATTATTGAGTGATTTAAGCCCGGTCTACACTGTCTTTTGGGTACGCATCCGTTAAAAACAGTGTGTAAAAATCAACTGCTCAATAAACTTGTCCAAAACAAACATTTCAATCAAAATTTCTCCTAAAAATTGAACCGATTCAAAACAATATGCTCTCGTCGTCCTTTAAAAATGTTAAAGGGACCGTTTAACACTTTTGTTGCTGACAGTATTTTGTTGAACGTATTCCACTTAATGAAGATTATTTGAACAAATTGAAGTCTTTGGAAAAAGATGCATTGAATTTCTTGTAAAGAGTTGTTCGATCTAAAACCGCTTTCAGGGTGTCTACTCTAGTTCCCAGAAATAACAATCGGTGACTTTTAGGGTAAAAATAAAAAAAATCGAGTTTCTATAAACAAAGTCTTTATTCTGTGAAACTTAAAATCACTAATGTCTACTTCTCTTAGTAATACACCCAACTAGTGATAGCCGATTGAGTGATGTTTTAGTCGATTGACTCGATTGTTCAAACATCTCGAGCATCAATCAATCGCGCATCACTACGCCACAACTTGTCTGCTCCGCTGTTCCCTACTATGCCCATACTCCCCGCTTTCCGAATGCTGTTCCTGTTTTTATTCATGTTTCGCAAAACAGACATTGAAACAACATAAAACACATAATTACTCCGCTTCATATATGCTCAAAATTATTCTAAAGGCTAGATATGTCTTATAAAAAACTAATCAGGTTATTATAGGAAAAATATTTATCATCTTGAAGCCCAGGGCTATGATCGCAATTATAACATCAGCGTGTCATTCGTACGATAGTGTAGGTATACAGAACCTTTTTTTTATATTTGTTACAATCCAGCGCTCAGAGAGCTTATATTATAAATATTTTATGTACAAAATGGTTTTGTTTTAGGCTTTTAAAATTTATTTCCATGACCTTTCAGCAAAATACGTGACTTTTCCGTGATCCCTTGCTAAAATCCGCGACTTTTCCGTGACCAGTAGACATCCTGGCTTTGCACGGTTTGGAAGCGAAAGGGGTTTGAAGAATTTATGACAAGCTGGAGTAAAAATAGCAAACCCCCGCCACGTACTGACTAACGGAAGCCAACAACAAAGGGGAATGGAGCTGTCCCTACCTGAGGCCTATCAGTTAGCGGCAATCTCTCTACGTAGTTAATGTTACATAGTTTCAATTTATAATTTACGTGTTCATATATATATATATATAGTACATGTGTATAGTACTCTTCACATATTTTTGCTATTTATCGATTACTTTTTTCCAGGTAAACACTTGTGATTTGAAGAAAATGTCATGCCAAACTTTGGAAACTTGTGATATGAAGAAATAAGTTTTTTTTTTTAAATAATTTGTAGGAATGTTTTGTTGCCCACATGGGCTGTGATTTTTTAAATAAATAATTTGAATATATTAGAGCATTAAGATTTATTTGTCCTTTCACAACTATTAGATTTTATTAAAACTTGTTATACGTCAACTGATCCAATTTTTAAGATTTATGTTGTCTTACCTTATTTGTCTATTGCAATTTCGGTCCATTCGACCATCATCGAGACATTAGAAGCTATTATAAAGCTCGTACATTAGGCGTGTTAAAAAGTTCCAGGTACTATAAACTTGAATTTATATATCGAACTTAAAACATTCCTTTTGGTTGATAAGGACAAAATAACGACAAACCAATTATTTGTTAGGCTACATAGCCATTCTGAAGGTGTTGAAAGTGGACAAATGGTTTGGGGAAAACACTGAATTTTGACCATTCCTTCAGACGCACTCCTAAGAAGGTTTACCGATGGCTCTAAAATAAACAATAAAGTAGAGGCTGGAGCCTTTGTTCCTATTATAATTTTTACTGAACTTCCTCTTGTTTATTTATTTTCAACTTAACTTTTAATAAATAAAAAGCAATAATAATAAGAACAAATTAATTTAATATGGATATTAAATTTTGATTATAGATATTTATAAATTTTCGTGGCTTGATGAAAAAGCGTTATGTCCCCTCTATGCGACTTTCTCTTTCTCTCTCTTCCTCTCTGTAATTCGTATATTTTTTATTTTCTATCATTTTTTCAATGTAAATAATACAAAGTAAGGAACAAAATCATAGTTTCATTTAATAGTTTTAGTTTCATCAGACAACAATTTTAGGTTGGACCTAGACTTAAAATTACTTTCTAGGCCTAACCTAAAATTATTGTGTGTATGTAAGGCAGGCAAAATAAATTAAACATACGCACATTAATTTCAGGTTAGGCCTAGACCAGGGGTCTCCAAACTTTCCAGCCTTAGGGCCATACTGATTACTCCAGTAAGTTCCGAGGGCCAAAACCATATATTTATATATATATATATATATCATTGTTGCCGGTGGTAAAAAGTGAAATAGTCCACTGATGAAAAAAAAAAGTCCGAAAAAGTACGCAACATTTAAAAAAAGGCTGCAAATCGGACTAAAGTCTGCAAAACGGCAACGCTGCATATTATTAATTTTCCTGTCATTATCTGTAATTTCTAGATTAGTCGTAGAGTACGAGCCATGAGAAGTAACGTGACACGACATCTGGTGGACACAAGCGGAAATAGGTAGTACCTTCTATCGCTAACAGATAGCGCTAATAGCACGTACAGAATAATCTCGTTGGTTCGAGAAAGTTCTGGTGTCTTCCACTCACTTCTAGATGGCAGTAATTGGAATATATAAGAAGGCTAGTGGCGCAACCACAAGTCAGTTCCTATGACACTGTTGTGAAATAAAATAGTTGGCAGCGGTCCAAATGTCGTTATTTGAAACCCCTCGCTGGGAACATTTTTATGGCTTGGTTCCCACGCTCGTAGGAAGCAAGCTATCACACGAAAGTTACTTCTGTTTACAGATAATGAAACCTGAATTCTCCCCCTTCACAACCATATAAAAAAAAGTTAAAAATAGAATGGACACACCCTTTTGGGAGGGTTCTAGACAAGCCTTGTATTTGATTGGCTGACTGCAGGAAGCGTGCAAGCGTGTAGGAAACGCCTTTGTTACTAGTAGTGGGGATTGAAATATTTCTGATTGGATGACAGCTTTAGAAGCAGAAAGCTACGATGATTAATTCAGATATTAGAAATATCTTAGAATATAAAATGGCTGTCCTGTAGAGAGGGGAAAAGTAACGCAATGCACGCGCGTTTAGGCCTAGCAGGTCTCGCTTGTTTTGCCAGTTAAGTAAACTAAAACGATGATTACGTATGTAAATATACGTTTTAGAAAAAACTTGTAAATACAAAAATTAAAGTATGAAACATTTCCTTTCCAATGGTCTTTGTTTTATTAAGATTGGATGACTTTTAGTGGGTGAAATAGTCAATACAAGTTGATACTCAATTCAGAAGCGTTACGATCCAACTTATCACAAAAACAATAACAATAAGCCTACAACAATGTTATGAGTAGTTAGCCCATTACCATATCAATGTAGATGTCATATTAATAATTATTCAACATAAAATTAGAATACTTCAGTAAACTAAATTTAATTTGCTATAAAAAATATGTTCTCTAAAAGGAGTTTTCAAGTATGCTAGCTCTCCGCGGGCCGGACAAAATCTATCCGCGGGCCGGATGTGGCCCTCGGGCCGTAGTTTGGAGACCCCTGGCCTAGACTGATGTACCAACATTTTATGTTTATTGAATTTATTCAATAAATTGACATGTAACTGTGTTTTAACATCTTAGCTTTGATGTTATGTTATTCTATACCTTTATTAAAATAACATTAAACGTACGGAAATAGCAAAAATACTTGTTTATAAAACAAACGAATAGTAAACAGCAATTGAAAGATTGAAATTATGTTAAACAGCAGGTAAAATAAATTAAATTGTAATTCCCAATCCAATTTAATTGGTGTTCGCAATCACAATCAATAAAGCGCAAGGACATTCTTTTGAAATGTGTGGTTTAGATTCAGATGCGGATTGCTTCTCACATGGACAACTGTATGTTGCGTGTTCCCATGTCGGGAAACCAGATAGCCTTTATACAGACAAAGGAAAAACAAAAAATATTGTATACCCACAAGTATTGTAAAATTAAACATCTATGAAACTTATGCTTTGTTTTCTTCCTCATTTCTTATCCATGCAACCATAATGTACCACAGTGAAGCGTGGCAGGGTACACTAGTTTATGTATAATTGTTTGTTAATATGCTCTTTTAATTTAATGTTTTTTTTAGTCCCTTTTAAGTTGCCTTCTTTTACTTCTGCCATTCAACACTGTTATTATTCCTGTTACACTTTTTCTTTGTAATTGATAGTTTTTGTTTCTGCTCATAATATTATCTTGCTGTTTATTTATGCTTCTTGTTGTTCTTAGTATTGTTGTTATCTTTTATTCTCTTCTGTTATTATTGTTTTTCAATTCTAAAATACATTATTGCAAATCGTCTGTTTTATTTATTATTCTCTCTTTAATGATTATATCACTGCTAGCTTCTCATTCTTCACAAGTTTAATTAAGTTCTGTTGTTTTTAATGTTGTTGCTGTTCTTGTGCTGCTTCTTGCTGGTTTTGTTGGTCTTCTTGCTCTTACAGTTTTGCTGACCTGGAATTTGTAAAAGTATTTCTGGTATATTTATTTCTTCTTTGTTTCCATTCAGTATTATTTCTTCTTGGTTTCCATTCAGTAACACTTGCTGTCGTATTTTATGGTTTTGTACTTTTAAAACTTCTTGTTTGTTAACTTTCCTTTCTTGTCCCAGTTCTCCTTGAGTTTGCTCTTGTAGTTCTGTTGCATTTTGATAGCGGTTCTTCAGCGTTTTGCTTTCCTCCAGCTTAGAACTGTTTGTTTGTTGTTTTGCTGGTTTATGACATGGATGTTGCACATCTGTTGATATTTTCGACTGCAAAAATATAATCAAAACATGATAACGTTAAAGTTAATGTAAACTAAATATGTACTGTAGGAATTACATCAATAAAAATCTTTAAATCATTAAAATTACAGAAATCAAAACAAATGATAACTTTGTTATCATTTAAATTAAATGCAAGATTTGTTTAATGTAATTTAAAACTTTACTTGAAACACATTTACTGTTTGAATAATTTTTATGTACAAATATAGATACACTTTTGAATTAATTGCTATTAAGAACTAAAAAACCCATCGGCAATTTGGACAAATAATGTAAAGAGTTCAAGATAGATTAAATCACAGCTAATCTGAACCCACATTATTTGTGAAATATATTGCAAAGAAAATGTTGTACCGAAAAAGTATAGGCCCTTCTCACAAAACATATAAAAGGTTAAATTACAGTAGAACTTTATTAAGGCTGATCAACTAGAGCCGGTCTGCGTTAACCAGAGAATGTGGAAAAACAATAATGAAGTTTGAAATTGGCAAACCACATTCTCTTTCACCACAATATCAAACAACTAATGCATCGTCTTAGCATTTTTCGCTTTGTACTGTAACGTCTTCAATTTGATTGAAGGAATATGCTACCAATCTGACCATAAGTTTTCTTTGTTAATGTTAAAAAAAAATTAGGTCTTAATATAAAAGTATCACTTAGTTAATTAGTTAGCTAGAGCATAGATAAACAGTGGGGGGGGGGGGGGGGAAATAGACCAATAAGGAGCAAAGTGAACATTGCCCGTAGACTTATTATGAATCATACCCATTCTATGAACATGTGAATAGAGTAACATTCTATGAACCGAAAACTAAAATCCAAAGTGTTATTAAGTGTAATGCATACAAGATCATGCGTTGGAATACAAAACGGAATTCCAGTAAAAAAAGGATATTACCAGCCAGTTCGTAAATGAGCGAGAAGGTCGCACTCTGAAACGTTTTAGACAGAAGTCCGAAAAAGTAACTATTAAACAATTACAAAGATTATATTAACATTAAAATGGTTTAGTTATGCTTACTATAAAAGAAAAATGCATCAATATCAAAAGACTGGTTCGATTTCATGTGGCATCAGACTAAAAAATTGGCATCCAGCAGCAAGAAACAACTTTATAAAACAGTGGGGTGAGAAAGTGTGCACAAAGAACAGTGTATATATACAAAAATCCAGCCGGTACATAATAAACACTTTAAATAATTAGAATATTCTCTCTTTTAAGTAATCACTTAATAATTTAAATAAATAATCTGTATTCTTTGTACGACTATCTACTGTCCTTTGAAGTAATTTTGAAACAAAAGTTTTCAATATTGTTTTTTCTCCTAATCAGAGACGATATAAGTCGCTACTTCGAACTCAGCCACAATATTCTTCAACGATTCACCTTTACAGTAGAACCCCTCTTAACCGGTCAGGTCGGGACCGAGACCCTGGCCGGTTACGAGTTTGGCCGGTTGATCCGAGGTTCCCGTAAAAAATAGATTTTAGTTCAAAAATAACCTACAGTACATATTTCATAAATAATAAAGGAAATAAGACGTTATTGCAACAGATTTTATTGTATGTACTGTACATACACACACAAACAAACACAAATTACATGTAAACATTTTAACTTCCCTCGCCTCCTTTTCTCCCCTCCTGTTTTCAAGCACTTTTGCTCTCACGAAATTCAGTAAAGGTTCTGAGAAATAAACAGATGAAGAAAGAGAAACAAAGGATGCCGCTTGGTTAATTGATTCCAAGAAAAAATAATACAGTTCCGTGGGAAGCAAGATTTGATCCCCCCTCTTGCTTCCGCGGCAAGAATGAATCGACAAGGCGGCTTCCTTTGTTACGCTCCTCCTCCCCCCTTTTCCCTGCCACAACATTAACACATACAGTAGCACAAATAACATTGCGTCATCCCGAAATGTCCGTCAAATAATCGATGTTTGAGACTTCGGCCAGTTAATATATTTGATTTTGTTGTTTCTTGAAATAGGCCGGTTAAGCCGAGGACCGATTGATCCGAGGCCGGTTAAGAGGGGTTCTACTGTATCTAGTCCACTCAGTGCTTCCATTGACACTACAACATTTTACGCTTCGTAGCCATTGCGAAAATCGCACAGTGATAACAAAGCAGACGAACATAAGCAAGACTGTAAACAACTGAAATAAACGCAAGACAAATGCAATAGTTTTGTCTGTGATTGAAGCATAACGAGGTTAGAGGGTGATGACTTATTGCCTTGTTAATTAGACAGTCCAGTCTCATCTTGTCATCAGTCATGTGGTGACAAACATATTGCGTACTGTATTTTTCGTTTTCATAATCAGCGGAATTTTTTTCAGAACTGGTCCAGGTTTTGCGGAGGTCTGAGTAAAAGAGACTGTATAATATACCTTAATAACTCTTTTGCTGGGGAATTTTCAAAAGAAAAATGTAATGGAAATAAGAATTTTTTAAACTAAACTTAGGAACAAATTCAAAACACAATACCAAATTTTATTTAATAAAAAACTGAATTTTTAATTTATAAAATTTAAATTTGTTGTCATTTATGTACTTGTAACACATGGTTAAAATAAATTCTAAGTCACAAAATATAAATATGTATAATATCTCTAAACCAAGTACAAAGTGAGATATCAAAATTAATATAGGTAAAATTTCATTCTTGACTTTTAAAATGACAAAATAATACGATGTAACAGAATCAATATTTTAAAGGACTAATATAAAATATAATCTAAACTCACCAGTCGTTCTGCTTTCAATCTTTCAACCTCTTCTTGTAGCTCTGTATGTTTCTTCTTCCACATATTACACTCCTGTAACAAATATTTTTCATACAGAACAAATTTTAATACAAAAGTACAGTATAATTTCCTTTAATCTGAAACGGACTTGAAGCATGCTGAATTACAATACTGTTCAGATAACAGGATAAAAGGGGAGACAATGGAACTAAAGAAAAAATTACAATAAAACATAATTTGTATTCTTAAAACAGCTTACATATATCAAAACCAATCAATCTAGAAAATTAAAATGAATAGATGCATATCTTTTTAATAGGAAGATGAGCTAGACGTCGAAGAAAAGTGAGCTCAATCACACCCGAGAGCTCTAGGATGCTTTTGGTTCGGAGGTATTTGATCACCCACCATACAGTCCTCATCTGGTGCCGAGCGATTACCACCCCTTTCCAGGGATGAGACCTGTTTCACAACACAGTGCTTTGACAGTGATACAGAACTTCAAGTATAAACCAGTGGTTGCAAACTAAGGCGGCAGACTTCTACAGACGGAATCGGAAAACTCATGCATCTTTGTAATAAGCCCCTCAATTTGAATGGCGACTATGTAGAAAAATAGTTAAAGATTGTCCTTTTCAAATGTACATAATAAAATTGATTTTTTAATTATTTGGCTGGTTTTTAATTTCAAAACGTAAGTTACTTTCTGGACAGCCCTCGTATAAAGTTCAAATAATTACTAACCAGTTGGTCTGGTACTTATTAAAAATAGCTTATGAGTTATAAAAGTTTCAGAAATCATATTAGATGTGTAAGACTGTTTTTGTGGTTTAAATATTATAAAACATCACTTTAGGAAAAAGAAGTGCTACCAACCTAAGCACATTGTCATTGTTTTAACATTTAACTATAAGTCTAAATGGGAAGCAATCTACAACACTACCTCAATAATATAAATGTCTGGAGACTAGAAAAATGAAAGAAATATTTCAAATGAATCCAGAAAAAGCCCATAAATGTGATAATATTAGTGAACTTGCATAAGTATGAGCATTCAAAATGGACGTGTAAAGTGATGCCAAATGTAAGAAATAGACTACGTCAAGTATTACTATATTTCCCTTAATTCTCTTTTGAAGTGGTTCAACTTTGATATTTGTCAATATTGTAACTTCAATTTAATGAGCCAATTCAAATGTCTAAATTTAATATCTTCTGGTATCACATTTCATGAAACTCGAGTCAACCAATACCCGGGTTATCTGAAACGCCTCCGAAAATCTGAAATCCATAAATAATAGCGCTATTGTATGCACAGTATTTAATTTTTGTGTTTTAAATCAAAATTATAACCCATATCTACAACTTAAACACTTTTATTAAGTAGTGGCTTTAAAAAATTTTGCCAATGTCAAACTTTGAATTCAGTTTTCTCAGAACTTGAAAAATGTCAGAAGTCCCCCTTTCCTTTGATGTCGGGCCAACTATTTTCTCCCTCCTCAGAATCAAACTGCGAAATAAACAAACTATGTATCGATTGTCCCGTCAAAGTCGGTAAAGGAGAGAGGTTCCACTGTAGCAACACTGCTAACTCTCCCCACCCACCCCTCCTAAAAAACAATTCACACCGTCATTGCTGACAAACACTATGTCCGCTA
This sequence comes from Philaenus spumarius, assembly GCA_018207615.1. Classification (NCBI taxonomy): domain Eukaryota; kingdom Metazoa; phylum Arthropoda; class Insecta; order Hemiptera; family Aphrophoridae; genus Philaenus; species Philaenus spumarius. The sequence goes on along the minus strand of JAGFPH010002576.1, from coordinate 163,734 downwards.
TATATCGCAAGCTTCGCCTGGGAAGTGATTTTTTGTAAACGTAGCCGCTATTTTTCTACCGACGCATTCGCACTCGCCTTTCTTTCTTCCTCTCCAGACGCCAAGTCGACTTCCGAATCGTGTGTTGTTTGCTTTGATTAAGTAATCCTAAAAATGTAATTTTAACTTAAAGAATATAAGTGTAGCCTACAAAGAGATTTTTGAATTCGTTTGACCTTCAAAACTGTAGTGTTAGAAATTCAAGTCTTAACCGAAAAAATTGTTATCCGAAATGGCTTCACCCCCTTTAGTTCGCTTAACCGGAGTTTTACTGTAAGTAATATTATTTAATTTGTCTTGTTGAGAGTTTAAATTGAATAGAAAGGGAGTCTGTAAAAAGTTGTAACAAGAAATATAATAAAATTAACACTTAATTTACGTAACGATTAAGTTCTAGAGCGTTTTTTGTGTATATAGGTTGGCAGCAATATGGTGAGGAGGCATATTACAAGTTTTTACTTCCAAACTAGTGGATGTTGTTGTTTATGATGCACTGAAACTACAATTTACCCGTAGTATTCAAGGCAAGAGTATTTTAACATTGGAGTGGCCGTGAGGTCAACTATAGTCCTTAGGGGTAATATTTTGTATATGAGAGTTGACAACGTGTGATCGGCCATCTAACTTTTCCTTTCAAATCCGTAACACTTTCAGTTAAGTGGCAGCACTGTTAGGAAATCAGTGTATTTTTAGCAGATTTTTTTCCACTAGTGTGACTGTTTGGTTTGTGCAACTATTTTAAACTTGTCTTAAATTTGAATTTGCAAACTAATTGTTTTAAAAAAATCTATGAGCTTTTAAAAGCATTTTATCTGCGTTATCTTTTTATTAATTTACATAAACTTTTTTTAAAAGTTCCTTGAAAACAATGCAAAACCTGTACATATTGCAATTTTTATGATGTACTATTTTTTATACATTTTCCCTCATAACGATTTCTTTTTACATTTAGAACTTATAACTAAGACATAAAAAAATACTAGTCTGCTACAGCTTAAAAAAAATTACAACAACACACTTTTTAGTAATTTATTTTTAATTTTAATTTTAAACTTTTCTATGAAGCCTGCACGTTGGGGTGCCAAGCTACAATAACAAATTTATTTGTTATAATAAAAGTTATCTATAGAAAGCTTCACTTATGAAGTTAGATTATCAAAATATAAGCGTAGGCCTATCACAATAATAAAATTATATTATTTAATATAGGTTTTATCTAGCTTGTATCTGGTAAAATAATTAACGACACAATTAATAATGAAGAAATCTGGGTTCTTTAATCACAGGCAAAGAAATATTCAATATCAATAAAAATAGTTTTGACATAAAATATATCACAAAAGATTTATGATTAAAAAAAATAATGTTCATTGACTAATTATCAGTAAACTTATCTCGGGGTAGGATGGTGCCATCTTTTCCCAAGCTTAATTTAGTATTAACAAGAAAGACATATTATAAAAGTATATATATATAGGCCTATAACTTTAAGAAACAAAAGGTGAATGTATGGGTAATGAAATTGTTATGAAAGGTTATCTGGTAGGATGTAATATGGTTGAATACGATTCCATAGTAAAGAACACTGAGTTCATAGTTCTGATTATATTTACAGTTGTTTGTGTCTGAAATAATGTTCAATAGATTATAGTTTATAAATAGTCTGTGGTTTCACCACTAATATATGAAAGAATCACAATTTAACCTAGGTATAATCGGAAAGGTCTCACCAAATGTTATTACTTCTTTCTTAACGTTTTACTTGGATTTTCAGCTATATTTGATGTAATCTGGACTTGAGGTTCTTCTCTCAGTTATATTGGATGTCTTCAATAGTTATGTTCAATTCGAAAAATGTTCAATTACTAAAATGCGTAGCACAGACCAATTTGGTAACTGCTTGCTTTGGAAGATTTTACAAGAATAAAAATTATTTAACTGTTGTTACATTCCGGAACTTTAGCGCACTTGCCTACTATATCTATCTACACTTTAGGGTAGTGATGTTTGTGAGTGTTATGAAGTAATTAGTTCAAATTTTGTTTCTTAATTTGTATTAAATTATTTATTTAAAAGTGACATTGTTAAAAGAATGGGTAATAGTTATTTTATAATAGGAAATAATAGATACATTAAATAAAATACTTAAATAACTCCATATTACTGGTACCTCTTTTATAATCTAGTTTTTTATGTTCAGAACCTAAAGAAACTAAAGCATCTGATGTAAATTCACGATCCAATCATAGGTAAGTTCTTCCGTCGTGGGCGTGGCTACCCAAAGAAGATGTCTTCGGCAGTACGTTGTAAATGATTTTTTATTTTGGTTTTCCGATTGTCCCGTTCTAACGGTGTATATTTGATAATTTTGTCAAAGACCTTTTGTGTGTAAAAAGGTTCCTTCTGTTTATAGGCTACATCGGTTTTTCTTCAGAGTTTATGGTTTTCATGTAAATTGAATTTTCATGACGGTTTCCGTTTTAAACTTGTTGTTCGTTAGGTGAAGGTCTTGACTTTCAAATAGAGATATTTAATGAATAATTTAATGTTAGGTTAAAGTATTAATTTTCTTAGATTGATATAATAATTTTGCGTGATTTTGATATGGGAATTGCATGTCGAAAATATCGGGAAGTAATTTTAATTGGTTTATTTCAGTTTCAAAAACCGGGTCAGTTAACAATTTGCATTTTTTTTTCTGGAAGTTTGCATATTCTCCACTAGGTGTCGTTAGGATACACAAATCTAATGAATGGTATCTTTCCTCTGGTTGTTTTTAATAGAACTCTTGATATTCATACATTGAAATTTTAATATATATTTTGAATTGTTATAAAATATAAGTTGGACACAATGATACTCCACAAAACCACTTCCGTGAAGAAAATTTCCTACGACCACTCCAGTGTTAAACCCAACCTTTGATCTCCCTTTTGTGAGTACTAAATCTTTCCTCAATATAACATAGTATAATCTCATTCTTTGGAATGCAGCAACCAAGGGACGATAACAACACAAGTGGGTACAGGTTGCTAAGTAGCTAAGGGTGGTAACAAAGGTGACACAATCTAAGGTTGCAGGAATCGAACGCAAACTAATGCAGTATAAAGTAAAGATTAAACTTACATTTGATTTTTTAGTTAGAGCTCTGGAATACAGTAATGCTACTTTCTCCATAGACAGGTTTCTCTTCAGTAAAGCCTCACATCCTGCTTTAAGGCTTTCCTCACTGTAAGCGTTGGCTAAATCCCAAAGTCCTGAATAACAAGGATTTATTTGTTTAAGTATGTCCTCGTCACCACATATAAAGGCTGTTATATCAAACATGGTCTGTTACAAAAACAGCTTGATGGTACCAAGCAACATAGGTGTAACCAAAACGAGGATGTAAAAAAGTTAAAAATTAAGTTGCAAAATAACACGTTTTAGGCTTCCCAAAAGTACTTTAAAATGAGACAGGTATGTATAATTTGTTACTTCTAATTGTGATTCAGGCCTATTGTAGAATAGCAACCATGACTCATCCCCGCCATATCTTTCCGTGCGCTGTCTCTAACCCCATAGGCTTGGAACACACAACATTTTTTTGTCATCTGCAGATTAGTTACCGTTGCTGCTCATAAAATTTAAAGCGTGTGCACAAAGGGCGGTAAAATTTCTGACACCGTCTAAAAGCCTCATTGGGATTCATTAAACTGAAGTGTCTATTTCATTAATCACGAAGTGTGTTATGAAATATATTATCTCTTTTAATAATTTATTGATATCACAGAGAGCAACTCTCGCTTTTTGGTCATTCCGTCGCCGTTTGAAAAGACAGCAAAAAAATACACTATTTGGGTTTATCCAATCAATAAATAAAAGAAGAGAAGATTTTGGAGCATTCTACCATTGTATTTGGATAACCTAATAGAACTCCGATCCAATGCAATATTTCGTTCCACTGGAAATTCGACGATAGTGGTCCTATCTATTGGGGAAACGACGGAAGCTGTGTGAAACACCAATGCTAACAAAGATTTCTCCCTAGCGGCGCGATCATGCACTATTTTCCCGATAACCTTTTTTTTCGGCACTCAGCCCCCGTATGCATGCATGATCTATTTTATTATTCATGATCTATGACTCTACCCTGTGCTTCCTGATTTGAGGAACTAGAGGAAACATTTTTCATTTATTTAACAACGTCGGTTTCGTCATTTGACGAACTGCACACGCGGCTGAAGGATAGTATTCTACGAAAAAAATACTAAAAAAAGGATATTTGTCGTGTATTTGGTCACGTTCGCCACTGCTTCGGCGAGATGGTGGAAAATCCATTGATTATAGTGGCAGCCAGCGGCTGCACAGCTACCGTCAGCGGTAAATAAACCGATCATTTATTTTATCGTGTATGCATTAATACTCTCCTTCGTGCCACTGTTAATAATCAAATAAAGTGCCAGTGCCCAATTCGACCAAAGATAATGTCAGCAATATATTGATGATGTATTGTAGCTTGAAATTTTCATAGATGTTGAAAACAAGTTACTCTTATAAGCGTATTTTAATGTAAACAAAATGCAAAATATTTTTTACAATGGATGATTCTTATTTTAATCATTAATGTAATTGTAACATTTAAGGTTTATTGTCTATTTAAGGTCCCTTGTACGCCATTGGATGTTTAGAAACTAAGACACGCCCACTCTTGTAGAGGGGTATAAATATATGCCATAGACTTAGAAGTAATTACAGTAGAACCCCTCTTAACCGGTCAGGTCGGGACCGAGACCCTGGCCGGTTACGAGTTTGGCCGGTTGATCCGAGGTTCCTGTAAAAAAAAGATTTTAGTTCAAAAATAACCTACAATACATATTTCATAAATAATAAAGGAAATAAGACGTTATTGCAACTGATTTTATTGTATGTACTGTACATACACACACAAACAAACACTAACAAATTACATGTAAACATGAAAAATGTACAGTACACTTCCTCCTCCCCCATTCCACTCCCCTTCCCTCGCCTCCTTTTCTCCCCTCCCGTTTTCAAGCACTTTTGCTCTCACGAAATTCAGTAAAGGTTCCGACAAATAAACAGACGAAGAAAGAGAAACAAAGGATGCCGCTTGGTTAATTGATTCCAAGAAAAAATAATACAGTTGCCGTGGGAAGCAAGATTTGATCCCCCCTCTTGCTTTCGCGGCAAGAATCAATCGACAAGGCGGCTTCCTTTGTTACGCTCCTCCTTCCCCCTTTTCCCTGCTACAACATTAACACATACAGTAGCACAAATAACATTGCGTCATCCCGAAATGTCCGTAAAATAATCGATGTTTGAGACTTCGGCCAGTTAATATATTTGATTTTTTTGTTCCTTGAAATAGGCCGGTTAATCCGAGGACCGATTGATCCGAGGCCGGTTAAGAGGGGTTCTACTGTAGTTATAATCTGTAAGTTGTAGCTCATATACCACTGAGGATGACGACTTTGTCGTTGAAACGCGTTTGGTAATAAACATATAAGAGTGAGAATAGTGTTATTTTTAATTTTTTTTAAATATAAACTGCCTATAGTTTCAAAAATGTTCCTTGAAATTTTTATCTTTTTTGTATCCACTGAAAACTAACCATAGTGGCTGCAAACAAAATTAGCTTGTAAAATGAGACCTTGCAAACAATTTGATGATAGCAAATAAATAAACTAAATGGTTTTAAATTTAATGTTGCTCTTACAGGATAAAAATCAAAGATGGCAGCACTACAGAAGACCCTTAAGGACATAACCAACAAGAAATTTTGTGTATACAGTCCCAATAACAAATAGAATTTACTAGCAAAAATTCATTTTTTATCGAGTTTTTTCTTTACTGACAGAATTGGTTTTTTGTCCACTCACCTAAAAGGTAGTCCATAGAGATTTTCAGGACGCCCGTGTACAGAAACCACAAATATGATAAATATACTTCATAATCGTACGCATTCAATACGATCTCCCTGAAACAACAAAAGAAGTCTAATAGTACAACACAATGTAAAATGTTATCTACTAAGTCGTATGTGTTGACCTGTGTTAAAAATGCATTCCTTTGATCGATTACCATGACTGGAGTTTTCATTTAATTTGTAAGGATACTTAACATAGACAATTCTACAATTAGAAGGATCAATTACCTTTGATTCTCCTTGACCCAAAACTCTTGCAACATGGAATGAAAGAAATAATGACTGCGTTGGTTCAATACGTATCTGTGCACGTGTATTGGTTTGTTTTCAACTATCAACGTCAAGTCACTTGCATTCTGAAATAAAATAAACAAATTGTAATCTTGGAAACATTACTATTTGAATAAACTGAAATGATGAATAAATAATCTTTGAATTTAAGGCTAATCACTTTTAGGAACAAGCAATCTTACTAAGTATTTTGGCGTTATTATAATGCCAAACAGTCTATTTTACATTATTACATTTTATTCAAAACTAGCTTTATAAATATTGTTTTAATTAAATAATAGGCCTAAGTAATAATAATACATAATTTTCATCTCAGTTTTTTTATTGTTGTTTTTTTAAGTAACTAAATAGCACATTATTTAGTTAGAAAGTGTCAATTATTTAAAATAAATAGCTTATCAATGTAATGTAATCCATTACAAACACTAATGACAGCTAACACTCACTTTCTTTTAATAAGGCTGAATGGCTTGCAAATACTGTGGCAGAAGTGGCAGAGGTTTGCCATTCTCAGAAGCATATCTCACAGATGCTCTGTAGGATTAGATGGTCTGGCCAAGGTAAAAAACTATACCTTTGTCATTTATATCAGTATTTCTCAACCTTAAAGAATCGTGCCTCCTTTAAGTAATCAAAAGCACCAAAAGTACTCCACATCCATATTATAAAAAAAAAAAAAAAAAACTCAATAACCGACTTTTTATTAATACATGAACAAAACACAGAATAATAATTATTTCTTCAAAATATTTATCCTTATAATTTTTATTAGACAAAAAGTACATTTTATTAAGTAAACGAAAACATTGTTATACTGTAACAGTTCAAACATGTATTTAATTAATGAGAGGGTTGATACTCTATGTCAACAAGTCTTTCAATGTTTTTTCACTGTTTCTCCCACAGGTCGAGATCCACTGATTTAACCGATTTTCAACGGATTAACACGTTCGCTCATGTGAGCTAAATACTGAATACTATGAGGAGCGGCTGACGCACATGTGCACTCAGCGCTAACGTCGTACACTGTACTCTAGCTGTTAGTGTTTGAGATTATGCGATATTGTAGCGTTGTTAGTAATATATTTAATAACATAAAACACACTTTTGTTTTGAAGTGAAGTGTTTATTCTTGTAATAACGTCAATATGTGTGATAACGGTGAACCTGGTCCATCTCGCAAGAGAAAAACGTACCGAAGTGCAATGTGTTGACACTAATAAACTTAGGGTGAGTGAATTGGATGACCTTTATATTGATTCTGTTGAATTTTGTACATATCTGTAAAGAAAACAAAAGATAATACAACAATAAATGTTTGACTCACACGTGCGTCCGTAGTAGCACCTGTGGAAAAAAGAGAACATTTTAAGCCTACGTGCCATGGACGCACATGTGTGTCCTCTTTAAAATATTAGTGATTACTATGTGGAAAGGTTCAAAATAAAAAAAATGAAAGCAGTCGTGGGACTGCCATCAGAAGTGAAAACTGTCATGAATATAAATCGTTGGTTATATTTGTTTAACCTGAAATTTGAGAATTATTTTTACCTTGACCCATTTAAAATAAAATCTAAAAAATAACATACAAATGATTGTCTATAAGTCAAATAATAAATTAAAAAATATAATTTTGGTTAGGCATATACTGAAACAACACGCGTTTCTTTAATGCATTTACATTCATTATCATATCAACCAAGCTAGCTAATTTATCTATGTCCATTTTAGAGGTATCACCAAGTACTCAAATTTAACATAAGTTACAACATTAGGTTAGTTAATTCAAATAATTTTGGTTTTAGGATAATGTAAGATGTTGTAGACAATTACCAAGAAATTATGATTTCAGTTTTTTCTAGATAACTCAGTTATGCTTTGACCTACAGAAACGAAAAAAGCCATTTTGTCTGACGTTAAAAACAAAATGTGTTGTCCCTTGTACACTTTTTGTTATGTTAACGGTTTTCAAGATATTCCACTTTAAACATTTGTAACTGCCGCCATTTTGAAAATTATTAAAATAAAATCGTGGTGCTTAGTACACTTGTAAACCGTAACATACACATCGCTTATATCGAACTTGAACTATCTTACCTATTTCTGGAGTTGCAATGAGTTTTTTGTAAAAAAAAATATTCCTCCCCGGCGGGGAATCGAACCCCGGTCTCCCGCGTGACAGGCGGGGATACTGACCACTATGCTACCGTTGACTGTGTTGGAATTGAGTTATTTAGTGCTATCTCTCTTTTGTAAACACAGAGGCGATGACGAATAATATCTGACGATCACGCGAGATCAGAGATTTTTACCTATCTGAAAAAGTGCCTAACGCGCCATAAGAAGTTTTCACTTCAATAATGTAATTTATACTCATTTTGGCTATAAATATAAAAAGTAAAAGGTCAGCTCCTGGGATAGCAAATACGGAATTTGCGTAGAGCAGTGAGTAGTAAGTAGAGTGTGAGGTGGAGGACGTTAGAGCCTACAGGTGCACTACAGGGTCTAAGAATCCTTCCTAAATAAGTTTGAGGATTCATGAATCTGTTTGCAAAAATGAGTTTGTCTTTGTAATTACTATTACGAAGAGCAGGAACTTTGACTAGCCTTCTGGAACGAAGCCCTACTTTGTGTTTTTAACTAACCACGGATTATTTCAAGATGAACAGCAACGCCATGTGAATTCTGCAGAAGACCAACAGAACCACAGTAACGGTAGGTCGAAGTCGAGCTTGTACAAGGTATTGTCCCTGACCTGGGGTAGTGGAATGGCTCCTTTGTAGGGCTGCGTAAGTTTCAGCAATGCCACCGCATCTTGTTGATCTTTGACTAATCTGAGTTGGTCTTAAGCGACCCCATGTCTCTGTTAATTTCATTTCCACGACAGATGGTGTCGCTCAATGACTAAATGCGATGTTGAAAGACTGGTTCGGGTTGAAACTACACAGAGGAGTAAAAATTAAAGCTTATTCTCGATCAGTCAAGATTATAATGCTTAATGAGCCGAGAAAAGCATCTGATATGAAAAGGACTTCTCCTCCACTGTTCAGCTAGATATTAAAACCCCTTAAGAAGTAAACCACTAAATGAAAATCCATTTGGTGAGTGATAACAATATTTACCGGTAACATAAATTATACTATTCATTTAACAAATAAATAAATAACCATTCAAATCTTAAACTTTTTGTACATAAGTATTTCTACTATTTCAATCTTGAAAGACAAAAGATGGGGTATACGAATAATAATTCTCAGAAAAGTTGAGATTGAAAATGTCCGCAAACATCTAAGGACTTACGTCGTGGGTAGTGTTGCGTTTCTTTGAAAAACATTGTGTATTTATATATTGTTGTTCACAGGACTTTCTGTTGGGTTTTTGTCTAACGAGAAGTCTCCTTTGAAAAATATTATTTAGTTGACTACAATATATCCTGTTTATACATTTGGATCGTCAGTTTTTAACGTGCAAGGTGGGTGAAATCCATTTTAAGTATTTTGTAATTATTTCAAATACACTAATATCTCGTTTATCCGGTTTTCATAGGACCAGTACCGTTATGGATAAACGGAATTCCGGATAAACCAAATATCATGGGGTTTTATATAGAAACACATGTTTTTTTTTATGAACCATTTATTGCAATATACAATAATCACTATTAGTAAGTACAGAAAAATTAGTTCAATAATTATTGTAAGAAATAATAAAAAGAAAACAGAAACTGTTTTTTAAAGATATCGGTAATGTTCTTCTGCTTCACTGTATGATATTTTAATTCTGAACACAATTAGGTCACTGGACGATTATTATTAATAATATGTTGTGATTTAAAAAGTCACTGCACTCTGCAACAATATTGTTTACGTTTACTCAACACAACACTGATATTATGACCATATTGAATATAAAAGAAGTAAACAAGTGGCGCTGCCGCTGATTGATGGACGCGTCTGACTTAACAGTGACGACGTGAATAATAAAGTCAGGTTTGCCCACAGCTGCGCCGTGCCGTACCCTCAGTGCCGCTAAACTGACACCCTGCACGGGATCTGCCACAGATAGTATTGTATTGCCGCAAAAATTAAATTTTTTTTCTGAGGACCATTGCGGATAAACAAGATTTTACTCCATGTTTAAAGCTTGTAGCCTTACTGGATTGTTAAATATTTACTAACTTCAATCCCCTTATGGCGATTCTGTCGAACAATCCTTGATTTGATGTGGTTTGTATTTCCTTAACACGTGACAATCAAGTTGACGATCGAACATATTCGAGAACAGTCCACGATAAAGTGCGCCGCCCGTATTTGTATAAATTTTAAATGTGTTGTAATTTGAGTTATTTAAATGTTTGTGAAGTGTATTTATGTGTTCATTTGAAAATGACTGAATAAAGAGTCAAAACGTATCATGTGATAAGGAAATACAAACTACATGAAATCAAGGATTGTCCGACAAAAACACCATAAGGTAATTAAAGTTAGTAAAGATTTTACTGTATATAAAAAAGGGTCAGCCAAATGTAATTTTTTCAGTTGTTAAATTTTGTACAGTTAATCAATCAATGTAAGATAAAAGGAATATAATTTTTTTGAAAAAATGCACAGTTTTCAGCTTTTTTTGTTAAGCAAATTAAAAATATTAATAAGTAAAGAAATAATAAATAATGATAGCCACTTCGAAATTAGTAAAGGAAATTGGTTATATATATATAAAAGATCTTTGTAATACAAAGTAGCCTACTATCAACTCTTTCATCGTTTGAAAGGTAAGAATTGTTTTGTTTAAAACAAAATGGCGGCTAGATGGAAAAAAGGTTTTAAAAGAATAAGTTTACATTTTTTTCTCAGCTTGTAAAGTTTGGTAACAGTTTTTTAAGCACTCTGCATACAGTAACATCTGTCCTTGCTGAACCATGTACAAAACAGAAACTGCCTAAGATATAGAAAGTCTTACACAATTGTTAGTTCTATTCTAACAACTAACCTCGTCGTTGAAAGTCGCCTGCACCTCCTTCGTAATACCAGGACATTCATCAATAACCAACGACACTTCACCACAAGTTTTACACGTCCAGACGTAACTCGAACGACTACACTTTGCAAACACCTGATGCATTTCCTTTAGTTCGGTAGCTCTTGGTGAAAGCACTTTGACCTCGTTCTCTAAACAGATTCAAATGAGAAAAACTCAGTCAAAACTACAACTCAGTAAGAAAGACGATGTTTCAGTACAAAGAGGAGCCGACACTCGCTCAGTTAAGAATTATTGCTGAGCAATATGTGGTAAGACGTTGAATCTAAAAGTATTTATTGACGTAAATTTATTCAAATTGACCTCAACATAACTATTTATGGGTTTAAAGAAACCTGAATGCAATGTTTTCTTTTTGAAAATTTAAATATAGGCTGTCTTATTTTTAAATAGATTCGGAAGAAAGCACCTATTGTATTTGCTACCACAGTGCGACTAACAGAAGATTTCTACATAGTTGTTCGTTTGATGACAACATAACATCAGCCATTTTAAAAATGGCGGCCACTTATAAATTTGTTAACAAAAACCTCTATTTTGTATTAAGTTTTCACATTTTGTTCGTAATTTAAGACTTATTATTCTTTGCATTTTTTATAAACCTAACCGTTTTTGTATAAATTGGACTTGAATTTAGATTTATCCCATTTTTGCAGCAACTTGGGGGTAGCAGCTAAAAAATAATTCCTATTTTAAAAACGCTTAAAATAGTTAAAATTACACCACACTATAACATCATCACTTATTACATTATGCATGTTTTTTCTTCACACTATAAAAAGTACACATTTTTATTTTAACGGCTGTGGTCAGTTTTACGTTTTTCGCCGATAACCGGCCATTAAAATATTAGTATATTTGTAATTTTTATGGTGTGTGAGTGGGAATTATTTTTTAGTTTCAATTCCCAAGTTGCTGTAGCCTTTCAAAAACCGAAAAATCCAAATTTTAAGTTCAATTTACACGAAAACAGTTGGGTCCAAACAAAATTCAAAGAGCAAAAAAGTGTTAAAGTTACGTACAAAAACCTAATACAAAACGGAAGTATCTGTTACAAATTTTAAAGTTGGCTGCTATATTCGAAAAATAACTGGTGTTATCACAATTTGAAAACCAAGTTATTCAAAATAGGCAATTCTTTAAAGCGAGAAGTTAAACACAGAGCAGTTAAGATAGGCAGGATTTTTCTATCTTTATTAGAAGCCTAGAAATCCTGCTGTTCCGATACTTTTTTGACACTGTATTACTGTGCGTCTCTGAAACGGTTTAATTCCTAGAACTAAAATATGTTCTTTCAACAAACATTTCTAACACCGTTTCAAAAAATATTCAACCTTTGCACTTTCCAACATAAAAAAATGTAGAATTCCGTCAAGGAGAAAAAAACCTAAATTAAACAAATTTTAAATAGGTAACAGGTTGAGTGGGATATAAAATTAAAGAGCTCTTAAAGCGAACATTTTGTGTACCTTCACTTTAGTCATACTTCCAACTATTAAGTTATTTACAAATATTAGGCATACGTACAGCACGAGAAATGCTGTAAGATTCGGATTGCTACATCTCGTTTACGCAATAAAAGGTCAGAACTAAGTGCGCAATATGTGGCTCAGGTGTTGTATCGGAATGTACCACTGAAGCTGAGAGACACGGAATTGCTTCAAATAGACACATATAAGAAACACGTGACACAATGGCTGCTTAACATTGGTAGGGATGAGTCTGAAAACCTCCTCAGGTCGGTGTATAATTGTAGATAATTAGAATATAAGTGAGTGTATATACCAGGATGGGAATGTATGATACAAGTAAGATTGTCTGAGATGAAAGTGTATGTGTTTAGGTATAAGAATGTTTGGTATAAATTTATAATTGAGATAATTATACAGGAGTGTATGTGTCACGTTGTATATGCATTTTACACGAGGGTGAGTGGATTTATTTATTTATATTATTATAGCTGTGTTTTTTTTTTTTTTTTTTTAAGGCGAAAACTCTATACTAATATTTATGAGTGTACAAAGTGCTGGGATGTATTCGCATGCTAGTGTATTGCAATGGATGATTAAGTGTAAGTATATATATTTGTGGAATGAGTTTGATTGTATGATAATCTATAGATGTATGCTTGGGTATAAATGGTTACTATTATTATTCTCCTCTTCTCATCTTGTTCTTGTGTCTGTGTTCTTGTGGTATGTGATAGTCTATTGGCGTTTTTATCTCAATAACTACTACACTGCCACCACCAGAACAACAATTTAAATAAGTCTTTATAAAATAATTATGACTATAAAATATATTTACATGTCTGGCATGATAGTTTCGATCGCATTGCATTTGGGCACTCAACTCATTACCTACACACAGGCGTAAGCCCATGTAGGGATTATTCTTTTGAACCAAATTGTACGAAAATGTAAAACCAAAACAAAAAGAATAAAACCATATTCTATTCTATTCTAAAATGTTGTTACAAAATTGACTTTTACATTTTGTATAGTCCTTTTTTATTCGAAAAATGGAAGTGCACGTTGAAAAGACATACATTTATATAAGTTATTATAATCTTTCTGTAAAACTGGTCTAATCTGAAAACAAATTTACATTTCTCTAATACAATATTTGATCTAAATATTAATACAGACACCTTACCTCAACACAACAACTCTCAATTCTTCTTAAACTGAGTTTTCTATAAAATTAACGACACGAATTTGCAGCATGAAGGTTATGTTTATGGCGAACACTTGATGCAGTCCTGTACAGTCTGTACATATTACGCACAAAACTGCTTCAAGTATTTGTCAAAATATGTGCACAGCCCCAGTCATTGACTGTACTCGATCCATTACTTAACGTCATACATGCCAGTGTTAATCATCACGACTCGTGCTGTTTTCAAGGAGCATGAAACAATATTACAAATTAACATTTGAACTGAGTCCTCGCAAAAAGTAGAACAATACAACAAAAAACGATTTTCCGAGCTTATTTTCTACTCGAATTCATCCTAAAATTAGGCCATATTCAGATGAAGGGCTCAAAATAAACTAATAGAATACTCGAGTCAAGGGTGATCTCAGGAAAAAAATATTAGTGTGATCTTACACCACATATTTTCATCTGTTAATTTTACGGCAATTTACTTGGTGGATGAGTTTGTGTTATAGACATTATTATGGGTTTTACTCTGTCATGTGTGCCATGTGTTAGTCTGGTTAGATCAGGGCTGGAATTTGCCTGTATTGTTTGGTCCCCATCAACAAAATACTATGTAAATATGATAGAAAAAGTTCAGAAAAGATTTTTGCGTGTGTTATTTTATAAAAAATTTGGATTTAATAACCAGCAAATTTGGACAATAAGATATAGGGAATTTTTGAGTGCATTTGAAGTCAATTCGTTGGCAGTTAGGAGAAATTTGTTGAGGTTGTGTTTCTTGAGAGGAGTTATGTGTGGCATGATTGAAGATCCTGAGAGCCTAAGACAGATATGCTAGTGTGTTCCTCCTTATGGGATGAGAATCAGACGACCACTTTACCAGGAGCGCATTAGAACCCATGCTCATGCGTCGTCGCCGCTGAACTCGTCAATTGCTCTGTACAATTTGGTCGCTCACAAGGTGGATGTTTCCTGGGGTTTGTCGAGGTTCCGCAGGGAGACTTTGTCTGCATTAAACCAGCGCTGACTGTGGGTTTGCAAGTTTTGATGGGACTCAACAGCTAGGTATAATATGTTAGTTTTTATGTTTTCATTATTATTGTTTATTTGTATATAATGTGTTTGATTATGTATTTGGTTGTTTTGTTTAATTATTTGTTTCATAGTTTTAATTAGTTTAGGCATGACTTATTTTATTTTTGTATAGATGGCGCCCCAGTAATTGGGTTTTTTACCTGTTGGGGTTGCTTTTACAACACGGTTCTATTATGTATTTCTTTTGTTTGTTTGTAAAATTGTGTTGTAATACATTTATTCTATTCTATTCTATTTGGAATCTGTAATAATTATGCATTTGTTGATAATCAAGTATTTATAGTTTTGATGCATATAGCCCATTGAGCCCATATAGTTTAATCATTTTAGTCATTTAAATGTATTAACTCATTATTTATTAATAGTTTAAGAAGATAGTAATAATTTACATATTCTTATTGTATGATTTCATATAGGTGAATCTATTTTTCCTACACAATGCCTATGCATATTTGCAAAATGTTCTGACAGGAATAAAATAGTTATTATCTTTGACATCTCAGATGCTGAAAAATGTGTATTATTAGATAATAAATTGTATATAACTGTGTTTGTTTATGAGGATGCTTTATTATTGTGTTGTATTTCATATATGTAATGTCGGCTTGTGTATTATGTGTATCAATTGTGATTTAGTATAATATATTATAAATATGACCTGCCTTGTACAAATTTTGTATTTGTCTAAAGAAATAATAAATTGAATTGAATTGATCCTGGTAATATTTTGTACATCTAGTCAAATGACAACTTGTACACATGGCAAACTGCTATGTGATTTCTCTTCTGTGTTCTTACTCTATAAGCAATGTTGTGATCACTTGGCTCATTGAATGGTTAAACCCAGTTTAAAACTAAAAACGTTCGTTACTTTCTTCATACCACAAAACACAGAATCAAGCTTGTGCAGAACATGCTAACACGACCCACAAACATAAGGCTATCAACTATCAACGCACCTCCTTTACCCCACATATACACAACGCCCGCTTCTGTTATGGCGGCTGAAGTCGCGTGACCATTGGTAGCGATATCGACAAACCTATAAAGCATGAAGGCTTGATAAAAATTTGTTTCAGTACTTGAAACTGACAGAAAAGAAAAAATGATCTAAACAAAAGCATGGCACTTGAGAGAATCAAAATTAAATTTTATTTATAAGCTTAGTGTAGTCAACACTTTAATATTATTAAAAGTATTTCATAGAATAAATATTTAACACAGAATACCACGTTTAATTTCTCAAACGTGCGCATTTCTTAAATTTACACGCGTTGAAACAGTTAGTTTGATTATTGTAACTCACTGAAGGTGTTATTGTCGTTGAAACGCGTTTGAGTAATTAAACGTAGAAATTGTGAGAATCTATGTTCAAGTTTTATTCTATCCAGTATATCATCTGACAAGTCAAGGTCAATATTTATTTATATTAAAAGTACGTAAACAAAACTATGTAATACAATGTATGAGCAAACATTTGCAGGAATATTTTAACATTTTTAACTACTCAGCATCCGTTGTTCGCAGTTGGCAGCACTATTTTGAACATTTCCTCACAAGTAATTAGCTGTCAGATATGCCAATTCATAAAAAATAAATAAAATAATAATAATTTAATAAATATTTATTATAAAATTGAATTTGAATAACATTTAATCTAAGCATTGTTTTGGTGTGTATATTTGTAAGTTTAGTCTCTATTGACGAGCCCCAAAGTTGGCTGCACCATTTTGTAAGATGCTTAGCTTACAAAATAAAATACAAAATATATAAACTTGATTTGATTTGATGCAGTTGATTTGCAAGACTCTATTAATTTTTCTATCTCGGGTTGTGAATTCAATGACCTGAATGAAAAATGGTGAAGAGGATCAGATTAGGCCAAACAAAGCAGACGATTTAGAAATGACCTTTGACATTTATTAATATCATATATACAGCAAAAAAAAAAAAAAAATTCAAATACATACAAATATGATACAAATTATAGATTTAAAGAGAGCTGGTGATTTATAAAAAAGAATTTTAAGTGCACTGTACTTACGAAAAGCAGACCACAAACTTATTAATTTTAAAAAAGAATAAGAAAACCCCACTCGCAAGCGCAAAACTTTCGTCGCCTATTTCATTGTCGTGTCCGGTTTACTGTCACATTATTTTAAGCGATCGCACTATACACCATTTGACGATGAGAATTATTAATTCTCGTAAAAATTCAAATACTACTTTGTACTTGTAGATTAACAATAAATGTTACATTTAAACTGTTAATTAAAGCGCAACACGCAACACTTCAAGCGATGTTCACTGCTTGGTCTCTCTTTGGAAAGTCTGGTTAGCGTTCTTTCCCACCGCTACATTCAGCCGGCGTCTATTTTCTCTACACCAATCAGAAACGTCTGACGACACACAGATGTTCAATTTCGTCAGATTCGTTGGTTGCTTACCAAAGCATTCCCTGTGGATCTTGCATGTGGAATTGCAAGTAGACCTCCAGGAATTGGCTTGCAGGTGTTCGCTTCTTATCTCGTCTAGACTGGTGGACGTTGCTTTTCTAACTGCGTCTTAAAACTCGTATAATTTCCGCATCTTGGCGTTAGTACATAGACTGTCCATTTTCTCAAACCCTACATTTAAATTTAATATAATGATTGATTTTAATAATTGTCTTGCTTTTATATTTATTCTACTGAAATCTACTTTAAAATTGTCTGCCCTTTTAGTCTATTTCCTTTATGTTAAAATGCTTCTAATTATTAAGCTCTCTTTCTATAAAACATTTGTAATATTAATTAAATTAAATTCAAAAAATAAAAATGCTCTCTCGTATTAAAATTGACTTATGGTCCTATTCTATATTATTATTGTACTTTGGGAAGTTGGAGATCTTACATATTTAGGAAATACAAACTTAGCAAATGAATTTAAGGATGGCCTGGAATAGAGTAAAATATTTTAGAAAATGAAAATACTGTAGTTTGAAAATTTTAAGTTAGTCTTCGTGACATTGTGTGTGGTAAGAGTAGTAATTATTAATAATAATTCAAGGAACTAAATAAACTACAGTCTACGTTCAATGATTTCACTCAAAATTGTGCAAGGGGAGTACACAGGGGACTACCTTAGTGTGCTAATAATAACCATCAAAACTAAAACCACTACTAGGAAGAAAAGTGATTCAAAATAAAAAGAAGAAAACCTATTTCGTTATGTTTTGCTAACCTGTTTTATTACAGCCATAAACATTTTCTGTGCTATATTCTTCAAAACAAAATAATAATTGCTTCTTCGTGAAACTCTATTTGAAACAACTCCGCAAAACCCTTGATTTATTGGTGGAATATTGTCGCTTAACTGACATTTATTTACAATATGACTTTTTGGTTACAACGCATTCAACGATTCGACGTTCACCGTGCAGTACAGAGCGCCCATAAGCCATGTTATCCTTACTACAGTCTCAGCGATAAAAGCCAACTAAAAAACATCAACTCCCATGCTACGCTCGCATGACAATAAACGTGATGTTCGCTGTAATGGTAGTAGCATGTCTATTCTCCCGTAAGACCTGTACTGCACGGTGAACGTGGAATCGAGTGTAGTGGATGTTTCACTAATACACAATGTTTACGGAAAAAATTCTAGAGAAGCAGCACCATTGCACAAAAACAGAACCGCCTAATTACACAAAGCAGACTGCCAACAAACAATACCGTCTATCTACAGAGCTTTTATAAAAAAAACTTCCGAACTACTAAGAGTCTATAAAGACTATATCGCCTAACTATAATTATTTATATGCTAACTAGCTGACCCGTACGGCGTTGCCCGTGTTTGTTGGTATTTTCAGTCTTTTTGACGTAATTGTAATTCTTTTTAAGTGTTCGTTGAATACCTGTGCGTATCCTACTGTGGTCATGAAAAAAGTCTACGCTATTTAGGGAAGCACTGAAAATTGTATTCCTGTAAACTACTATCTAACATGAAAAAGCTTTAAATATATCGTTTTAATTTATAGTTTTTACTAAGTTTGACTTTCACTTAATTTCATTGACAATGTTGCGAGCACCTATGGCCTTAGAGGAAGCTACGTACCAAATTTCATTCCAATTCGTTCTTATAGAGATTTTTAGTAACTTTGACCCCCCTCCCCAAACCACCCTAAAATTTCGAATTTCTTTTAACCCTTTCTTAGCGAGGGTTTAAATTAGCTGGGGGTCGTAGAAAAGATATTTGAATCACTTTGTAACATCCGCGTTAATTTAGGATGTAACAAACTGGTTCAAATAGAGTTTGTAATTTTAAATGTATAGGCCTAATTAGTATAAGATATATTGTTTAGTATTTAAATATACAATATACAGTATAATATATTATATCAAAATAAAGCTACGAATGTGATATTTTAATGGCATTTAGTTTAATTCAGATGGTTTGTTTAGTTTTCAATAATAAAATATGTTTAAACTCGTGTATGTTTATGGTTATGCATGGTGTCAAATAATTTGTTTGTTATTATTATTATTGATAGCGAAAATATGTTTTGAAAAGTATTAAAAACTTCATAGTTATGATATATTTTATATAAACAATATTTTAAGCAGCATATCTCTAAGTAGGCCTATATAGATATTTAATAACCAATGTTTGAGTTGAATTATAATTCTGTAAGCATTTTTATTTGTGTTTGTTTATAGTTTTTCAATCTAACCTTAAAAAGCTGTTGGTTTTGAAGAGTATTAAAGTGATTATAAATTTGCTAAGTAATGTTGCTATGGTAATACATGCAAACAAACATAAGCTTTTTATAC
This sequence comes from Philaenus spumarius, assembly GCA_018207615.1. NCBI lineage: Eukaryota > Metazoa > Arthropoda > Insecta > Hemiptera > Aphrophoridae > Philaenus > Philaenus spumarius. The sequence goes on along the minus strand of JAGFPH010002576.1, from coordinate 143,868 downwards.
GAACAGCTGTTTTTGTGAGCTATGGTTTTGAGTTCATACAATAAATGCTGTTCAGTTTCTTCCAAATTTGAAACTTTTTCGGGAAACTTTTCAAACTTTTCTTTACGTATAAACCTTCTATGAACTACTACAAACATTTTAAGACCAAAAATAGCCAAATCGGTCCAGCCGTTCTCGAGTTTTAGCGAGACTAACAAACAGCAATTCATTTTTATATATATAGATACCACCTATCTGCCATTCGATAAAGAACCAATACCGCCTAATTAACGTAGTAAATTCATTAATTTAGATTTATTTTCTTGGATAGTATAAAAAAATCTAAATTATTTTTAAAATCAAAAAATTCTTTATATTAAATACACATTAAACGTACTTGAAAATAGTTTTTGGCCCTCCTGTAGAGTTACTGAAGTGTTAGGCTGAATTGTTAGCTAAGTGATGATATATTCTTTGATAGGCATCTATCTCCATAGTACTATTGAAATAAAAAACATCTGGTAGAGTATTTAGAACACTTTCTAACAAAGAGGGATGGTATGGACCAAAAGAAACAAACAAGGCTGGGCTAGTAGTAAGACAAAGGCAAGGATACATCAAAACTAAATTTAACATGTAAACAGTTAAAAGTATTGTAAATCTGACTCTAATTTTGATAATTATATATTGAAAACGGGCGTAAATTTACTATACGACCCTCGACTGATTGATTTTTGCGGACGACGTACTTGTTTTACGTTCTACTGTTAAATGATGAATACAGGTAAACATAGTTGACTAAATACTATAGGTTAGAACTTCAGGTTTTTTTTATTATTCTTGCATTTCTGTTTTGGCGTAGGGTCGTAAAGTAAATTTGTGGCAACGGATCATAATCTAAATCACAAAGTTAGAATACTAAATAATTTAGAAACCAGGAGATCTATTTTAACACTAGAAACTTCTACATACCTGCCACAATCTGTAGCAACTTTAACAGGCGTAGGTGAGTTTACGGTGTTACTTGTGCCCAGCTGGCCGTAACCATTACTGCCCCATGTTACCACCTGCCCACACTCTGTAAGGACTATACTATGGTCACCACCACAAGCTATCTGCCAACATTAACATAACTTGTATAAACATATATAGCTCTAAATAGTCACTCACTCATTGACATATCAAAATACCCAACTTAAACCAAAGGTCCCTCAAGCGTTAACTAAAAGAACCTCCAAATGTACAAATTTTCCATTTTCAACCCCTAAATAAAGGTTTCAAATACTAAAATTTCCTATATTTTGTTTAATGTAATAAAACTTGTGTAGTAAAGTTTTTACGGTGATAATAGCGAAGTATGGCTTTATCTCATATTTTTGCCTATACACGTGTGCTGAAAGCAAAGCGAAGAAGTCGGGTCCGAAGCCGAGTTAAGATGCGTAAAAGGGGCATGGGCACCCATACCTATGGGCAGAATGGCCCCCCTCTAGCTCCCAGGGAAAGGAAAATATGTATGTTATTAATTATAGCCAGGTATTTTTCAGGTTATAGCCGACCAGCCGATGTCCTTGTATACCAAGCATGAATGAGACGTTTCTATATTTTATTCTCACTTTTGTTATTCAAATAATTCTAACTAAAACACTTTTATGAAAAGATAATTTACAAGTATGCAGTTCAACTCTTTGATTTATTCTCTACACTTTGTTATAATAATATTTCATTTTTGGGCAAAGCATATATTCCTAAATTACGTTTCAAATTTGGCATACTTTTGATAGCAGTCTTGTAGTAGGAACATAAAAACTGGTGTTTTCAAAATAATAAATTTGAAATTGATAAATGTTTTTATACAGTTCTAATTAGAACTAAATTACAAAACTTTTTTACGCTAATGAAAAAATTACAAAAATTGTTTACTACTTGTTATGTAGGCCTAAAGTTGAACTTTTTCATTTCGTTACTGAATATTTTTCTTTCTTGAGCTAATAACTTTGTAAATTTTACATCAATCATTTTTTTACTGCCATATATGAATTCTTTGAACTTTTCTCTACAAAAAAGCTATGGAACACTTTTGGATTGGGATTGAATTACTACATTTGGCGAATTTTTGAAAATATGCTTGCACACGCACCAAAATGGCTTGGCATTGCAAAATATTAAAGAAAAATGTTAGTAAAAATACATGTACCTTGTAACCCATAGAAGGTTGCAATTTATTGACTAGGTTATGTACTTTATTTGATAGTAGCCTAAATTGGATAGACAATGTTTTCTTGTAAACAAAATTTTGAAATAAAGTAAGGCTAGCTTTATATTAGATTACTTTGAGATGAACTCCTCCACTAAAGAAGAATTCCTTGGTAATTTCTGTTTACAAACCTATACCCCCCGTGAAGTCCAGAAAGTACCTGTCTTTTTCGTCCTTTAGTTGCTGAACTCCAAAGAGCTCTCTCCTTCTATGTTCCAGCATCTCGTAATCAAATATGACGTTTATGTTCATAAAGTCAACATTTTTGGATGCCAACTAGGACTCTTGCTGTTGCTAGATGTTTCTGGAACTTACCATGTCCAGTTATGAGTGTAAAAACTCTTCTGAGCTGATGTCGGTTTAACTTGACCACGGACTTAGTTAGTTTAGTGCTTGGTCCCCTTATTAGCCGTTTGCTTCGTGCGTGCCAGATTATTTTGCACCAGTTGTACACTCCCCCGGCCCCGTTGTTCACTGTGCTAAGCCTAAAAGCCTTAAAATATAAACACAAAATGTTGCAACAGAAATCACAAATTACCTTAATTATTCTTTCATCGTGTAAGTCTACAACTTTAGCTAAAGGTTGATTTATCCTGGAACCATCTGCGTTCCAATTCACACCCCAGAAGTATACCTGCAAAGAATCAGTTTCTTTAATAAACAAACCTAAACATTTTTTATGAAACACGTTGGATACGTTAAACCTTTCTGGTGAATTACTGAATCTTCCACTAGCCTAAATATTTTAATACAAGAAGAATACATATTATCTTTGAGCTATTTTCAAATCTTGTACACAAAAGCACTACAGAAGGGATCAACATAAAAATAAAAGTGTGGTCGAGTTGTGTGGCAAGTACCCTCCACCGTATATAAATAATAATAGATATTAGTAATATTAATTATGGATTCACATTGACAGTGAAAATGCTATATATGGTTTGCACACAAAGAGTATGCTGAAGTCAGAGTTTAGATAGTTAAAGGTGGAGTGGTTGAAGCTGGAAGTTGCGTAAGTTAGTCTGTTAGCGTCCTCGGTCTAGGTGAGACCAAACTCACTAAGGTTTCCTGCATTTACCTTCTAATAAGTTTAGCTGTAAGTTTGGGCCAGCAGAGGGAAGTGTGCAACTTGTGTAAATAAATAAGATATATTGGTTAAATCTTCTGCATTTAATCGTCCCCACAGGCAGAAATCCTGACAACATCCGGAAGCTCGCAAGAGGAGCCTAAAGATAGCCGCAAAGGAGTCCCGGCATCGTCAGGGAGCCTATCAGCCGGCATACCATATCATATCAACAAGTGCAGTTCTGGTCTTGTCCAAGCACCATAGACCTGAAAAAATTAGAATGTAAAGAGGTTTACAATGGGGTAAAATAAAAGAACCTTACCTCAAGCAATGAGAGATTAAAGAAAAAGAAACCAGAGACAGACTTTGCTGTGATTGGCAAACCCGTTGAGACGAGTTAACAGTGAAATAGACTAGTAGCTTAGTTACAAATCTGAAAGAATAGTTATACAGGAGCAATGATAAGGTATAATACCACCCAGGGCACGTTAGGCACATGTCTAGGGCGCAAAAGATTTGAGGGCACAAAATGAGGGAAATTTTTTTAAATACATTTATTTCTGATTCAATGTACAAACATTTTTTCACAGTAGTTTTAACAAACGGAGGACTAAAAATTAAAATTACAGCAAACGCACCCTTGCCTGTCAGCCAAAGCCCAGTGAATCATGTACCTATGCATTGTGTGTGTGTGTGCGCGTGCGCGGAGCGAAAGGCTGGGCAGGACTGTGTGGACAGTGCGGAGTGATGATGAGTCACCGCCCATCGGTACTGTTTGTGGGCTCCGAGCAAGACAAGACACTGATACAGTCAGGCCCGGGTTTACGTTTTCTCCGCATAAGACAAGCTGCCCCCCCCCTCCTCAGCACAATAATAGCAAAACCAAACTAACAATAACATTTAGAATTGCGTCAAGTTTTTGTTTCAATGTATTTTCACTTCACTTACCTAGTTACTTAATTTGGAATTATTTAAACTTCAATTCAGGACTATTATTTATTTTTGTGGGTGTAATTTTCTTTGCTCTTGGATATTTTAAATGAAACAGGATAAAAATTTTCTGAAAACTTGAGTTTGATTTAAAACATTACTATCAAAACAAACACGTGTTGATCAGACTACATCTACATTTTATTGACTAATGAAACTTTACACGTCCAGCTTTCTTGTTGGCAAACTCAGAAATTACATCTTCAAAATCTAAACTTGATGTTAAATCTTTTTCAATAGCTAAAACTGCAAGAAAGTTCAGGCGCTTTTGTTTGGTGGTGGAACATGTAGTAACTTCCATGGGCCAATAAAAACGTTGTGCATTCTGCACTGTATTGTACATTGTATTTCATGTATTGTAAACACTTTTAGGGTGTCATTGATTAAAGTATCAGTAGAAAACTGTAACAGTACTGAGATACACTGTTAATTAAAGGCATTTCACTCTCAGTATTGAAATTGTTTTAATGCATTGAATAACACCTTAAAATGAACTAAGTATGTGCATTTATAATTATTGTCAAAAACACAAATTAATTGTTGAGCAAACAATTAATTGTTGGATTGTTGTCAAAAGCAAATCCAAAATTACTTCAAAATCTGTACTTTAAATGAGATAAAATTTAAACAATTACAAAATTAAATTATTTCTTTATTTTTATGCTGAAATAAACCTAAATGTACGGTATTTTAAATAGAATAATATTTAAAAACATATTTTAAATAGTTATAAAAAATAACAAATTAACAAAACTATTTGCAAAAATAATAAAAAACCCACTATATAAGAAGTTAACTAACAAAATCACTCTATGCAAAAATAATAGGTAAACTGTGCGACGAACCAGCTACAGTGTGGCCCTTAAACTCAGTTAAAACACTTTAAATAATCGACGATTGATAAGTAAGTACAACGATAGGTGAAAATGGCTTTCAGGTATGAAACAATAAACTCTTTGGCAACATATCTCAGCACATAATTTTTTTCTCTGGCCAAATAACGAAATTTTCCCTCGCATGTCGAAAATGTAAAGTTTGTTTGTTTTTGAATTAAATTTATGTTTCAGAAAAACATTTTTCTCATTCGACAATGTTAAGTTTTGTACATTTAAAGCATACTGTTGCCTCCAGCAAGCTTTGGTCCTTCTAACTGTGAAGTTTCATAATTTTTCAACGATGTTTAAATGACGTAATATGTTGAGCGGTGTCGATAACTTGCGCGAGTCTAGAGCAACTGTCTTGCCGAATCTTGGCCGCTAGTGGCGGCCTCACTTCCGCACATGCATTCAGTATTATATGGAAAGCCACTCTATATAACTCTGTCCTCTCTGATGTGATTCCCCTCTCCCGCACCGCGCCCACTTCCCGCTGCCACCACATCGCTCGCACGCACACGCACTGCCGCCAGGCCTCAATACATCAAAAACTGATAAATCTGTACTTGAATGAGCAGTCTTACTATGAGAATATGACAGTTTTCGTTTAAAATACCAAAACGCTAATGCAATGAAACTAAAAACTATTTAATAATAAAATAACTGGATGGAACAAATAATCAAAACTTCTTCTGCATAATTCCAAATTAAAAAACTCTCTCCAAAAATTTGCCGCCCTGGGCACGTGCCCACGTTGCCCATGCGGCAAATCTGGCCGTGGATACAGTACCGGTACTAAGTTTTCCGGAGAGTTAAGGGAAAATAAAATCCCTTCGGACCAAAACTAGCAAGGCAAGACTTCAAGGAGGGGGAGGGGTGCTTTGGTAGTGGTGGGAGAGGGAGGCGCAACAGTTTTAAGTGCTTAGGGCACTGGGGAAGTTAAAAACGGCCCTGATACCACCTTCTCCTGGCTTAAATAGGCGAAGGATGGTTTAAACTATAAATATTTGCATCACTTCGAGCGTAAACAATATGACGCCAAGCACAAATTTTTTGACTGTCACAATTCTAAAGAAAGAATTATTAGAAGTCTAGACATAGAACATAATTGTCTAATGAACATTATAAAAGAAGAGTTGAGGCAATGAACCTAAGTATGGACGAATACTCCGAATACTTTCTAAGTACAGTAAGACCTCGATAATCCGGCACTCTATAATCCGGCAGACTCGATAGTTCAGCATCAATCATCTTGAAAATTTGCACTTATTAAAAATAGCAGTTTTTGTAATTATTGAGTGATTTAAGCCCGGTCTACACTGTCTGTTGGCTCCGCATCCGTTAAAAACAGTGTGTAAAAATCTACTGCTCAATAAAATTGTCCAAAAACAAACATTTCAATCAAAATTTCTCCTAAAAATCAAACAGATTCTAAACAATGTGCTCTCGTCGTCCTTTAAAAACGTTAAAGGGACCGTTTAACACTTTCGTTGCTGACAGTATTTTGTTGAACGTATTCCACTTAATGAAGACTATTTGAACAAATTGAAGTCTTTGGAAAGAGATACATTGAATTTCTTGTAAATAGTTGTTAGATTTAAAACCGTTTTCAGGGTATCTACTAGTTTCCAGAAATAAAAATCAGTGACTTTTCGCGTACAAATTAAAAAAATCGAGTTAATATATACAAAGTCTTTATTCTGTAAAACTTAAAATCACTTATGACTTATGTCTACTTCTCTTAGTAATACACCCAACTAGTGATACACAAAATGTGTGATGTTTTAGTCGATTGTCTCGATTTTTCAAACATCTCGAGCGTCAAGCAATCGCCCATCACTACGCCGCAACTTGTCTGCTCCACTGTTTTCTACTACGCCCATACTCCCCCTTACCAAATGCTGTTCCTGTTTATATTCATGTTTCGGCAAAAAATACATTAAAACAACATAAAACACATAATTACTCCGCTTCATATAATTATTTTATTACTCAAAATTATTTTAAAGGCTAGATATGTCTTATAAAAAACTTATCAGGTTATTATAGGAAAAATATTTCATCATCTTGAAGCCTGGGGCTATGATCGCTATTATAACATCAGCGTGTCACTCGCACGATAGTATACGGAACCTTTTTTTTATATTTGTTACAATCCAGCGCTCAGAGTAGTATATTATATAGTAAGTAATATTTTTTAGTATATTATAAATATTTTATGTACAAAATGATTTTGTTTTAGGCTTTTAAAATTTATTAGTTAGCGGCAATCTCTCTACGCAGTTTCAACGTGTAATTTACGTGTTAATATACAGTACATGTGCGTTTATTTATAGTTTATTCCCTGTCTAAACCATTTTAAAGGAAAACCTCGATAATCCGGCATATTCGATAACCCGGCATCACCAGATCCCCGAGCTTGCCGGATTATCGAGGTCTTACTGTACCATTTTCTCCCGTGAAATAATGCTTGATAGAGGTTCCATGATAGTCCCACGATGAAGAGGTTTTGGTTTAGAGCATCAACTGAATGCCCCTAATGATGCCTAATGCATTCCCATCTTCTAAAATATTATAACATTTACCACACCGAGAAATTAATTTTACATAATTTGACTCTATTAAAGATTGTGATGGATTAGAAACGATTCAAAATCAAAAGATAAATTTACACAATTTTCTTATAAATCAAATGATTTAGGCCTAACTAAACAAAATGTATGAGAATATTTTGTTTGCCAATTGTTTACTTTGACTGCTCCAGGGCCAAACTTTTTTTATACATTATTTATGTGCTGGACACAATTAATTTAGCAATATTAAAGCCCGCACGACATATATAGTCGACTAACAACAACATAAGTTAGGTTAAGTTAGATTAGGTTTCATTACCTTAATAATCCGAGCCTATGTCACTGCTGCTGTTCTAAGAAGTGGAGCCAGTTGGATTCGTTGCCGTCGTAAAGCTGAGATATAGCACACCACAAATGGTGGATCCTTGATTTGTAACTACTGTACTTTCTCTTGATAAGAAATTCCGCGATATGGCTATGTAAATGGTGTTTGGTATTGCCGTACCGTGAAACTTTTGACCTTACTTCCTTATCAATAACCTACTTTCCTTCTTCGAATACAGTGATCGAGGTCTAATATTGCTTGTTTATTCATGTTCACTACCCAAATAAGACGCCACAGAAGTTTGGACGCTATTGGGGCTTGTAACGTGCTGCAGGCTGTTCGGGCACCATTTTGTAACGTGCTGTGCTTTGCAAGCCGTTTACAAACAATTTATTAATAGAAAACAAAAAAAAATGAAAAATAAAAATTTAATTTTGACAAAAATATTTCTAAGTTATTTTTAAAAATAAAAAAAAATACCTTTACTGTGTAACAATTATTTATTATTTCCCACCTTCAATCCATTTACTTATTTAATTAATTAAATTATCATTTTAAAATATTGCAACACCTTAATCCCAATAAAAACAAACAAACATAACCCCAAAATTGAAGTTAGGTTATGTTTTGATCGCATCTGTGTTTACAACAGGCGATCACTAAATATCTGTTACACATCAACCTGTTATATCTGTGACTACAGTTCCTGGATTACAAATGGACTCGTCTGAAGGATCAGCCGCCATGTTTGTCACATGCGCACATTCCCTCCAGACTGTCTCGTGTTCACCAAAACCTGCAGCCATTTTGAATTATACTTACAAAGAAAACTAAAAAACTGAATTTATGATTTAAACAAGGTTCGTTACCACAAAGTACTTCTGGAAAGGATTATACTCAAATTAAAAACTCATAGTGGTTGACATTATTACTTTACTGAAACATTCTAAATTATAAAAACACATACATCAATTATTATTTCAAGTTGGCAACTCATCGTTTTAATTACTTCAATCACACACTCAAACACACAAATTCATTATTAATAATTTTACCTTAGATATACAAAAACTTATATTTATAAATTATTCAAATGCAGACTTAACCAAATTAGTTTATTACTTACGATCGTGTTGTTTTAGAGTGCACTTTAAAAAGATAGATGTGAATTTACAAAGATAAAAAACTTATAAGACGTATGAATTCAATTAAAATATAAAAACCCCATTAATTCTTTAGTTCGTCGCACTTTGGCCACGTAG
>JAGFPH010002576.1:119555-134444 GCA_018207615.1 Philaenus spumarius | reverse complement strand
CAAATGCAAAATAATCTAAACTGTATAAAATTATTAACAAATAAACTCACCATTATTTTATCCTTAGACTCGCCCAAACGTCGCCTCAGAAACAACTCGGCGGCAGAAGTTCCACCATTCTGTGAGAGTTTCTTCAAGTATTTCTTGTTGGGAACAAATATCTCCGTCTCACCTTCCCTCAACCCCGTTTCCCATTCTTTACCCCAGTCATTCGTTTCGGCAAAAGTAAAACTATGTTTTAAACTTTCCCTTTTAGCAGCCTTATTTTTCTTCAAACTTTTATTAACACTTTCACTCGATTCCTCCGTCAAGCTGACGTTCTTCGGCCCGATACCGTTCTGCTTTAATTTTTTAACTTTCACTTTATTTAAATCAATTCCTACGCCACTTTTAATTGATTTCACCTTAACCGCACTTTTTTCTTTCGCATCGCTAATTTGAAACTTTGGTGTGCCTACCTTCTGTTGTTTTGTTTGCGGAGTTCCTTTACTTTCGTTCTCCGTACGTTTTCTCTTCTTCGCACTCGGCTGTATCTCCCAACTGTCTGTTTTATTTGAACTCGCAATGTTTTCCTTACCTAATTCTTCATCTTTGTTCACAATTTCAGTAACATTCCATTTTAATTTTGCAACTGGCTTTTTACTCTTGTTACTTGGAATCGGAGTTTGTTTGGGCTCAGTTTCGACACTTTCATATTCTTCATCCGCCATAGACTTTGACGATCGTTTTTTAAAGAGTTTTTCTGAAAAATGTAATATTTCTTTTTTCAGTGGAACTTTTTCAGGTAACTCCACTTTGTGTATTCCCAATGGGAATTCGCCTTTACTCAGTTTCTCAAATCTGAAAAAAGACAAAATGGTTTTGAAACAGCCGAACCTCATTTTTTGTACATTGGCGGAATAATAAAAGAGTAAAATTTACAATTATAGTTTTACACAAAAATTAAGGCTTTTGCACAAATAATGGTGTAGGGTAATTTCAATATCTTTTTTTAAACCCTGTAAATGGCAGACTGCACTTTGTGACGCTCTCTCGGGCGTAGAACGCAACAAGCTCGAACAATAGCGAGAATTTGCATATTCCGTTATTTAATACACTTAAAATTATCCAATCGTAATAAAACCGGCACCGTTGGAAAGCTAATCAATTAAACTTTAATTTTTGTATTTAAAACTTTTTTGTAAAACGTATATTTACAGGACTTAAAATTTAGAAAGTTTTTTTAAAATTATAGATGTCAGAATTTGAAAATACTGTATTTTGTTCCAACCTGCACACATTCTATTGATGATGTTGATATAGAGCATATGATTGGAAGGATGACAGTAAACATAAAATATTGGAGGAGATCTTAAAATGACAAGACCAACGAGAAACTGTAGGCTACTCTTAAGAATTGATTTCTAGGTACGTCAATTAATAGAGGAAATTTAAATGGTTTTAAAAATTACCAAAAATTCTATGAAATTGATTGCTACAAGCCATCAAATATTATCTACATATATAAGCGGCTTTGAATGACTGATAGAATCAATGTGGAGAAAAAAATAAGAAACTTAAAGGTATATTCTTACAGTGTCACAGACGCGCAATAAGAAAGGATTTTATTTTAAAGTGTAAAAATAGTGCAAATTCAGGAGTTTACTCTCAGCCCTACAACAAATAAAACCGCTGTTCAGATCAAGAGCTTAGCAACACATGTTTTTTTACATTCATTACTACAATAGCAACCAACTAAGCAAATTTAGAATCAGTTTGTTATTCTTCATAACCAATAGCATCTTTAGGTTAGATTAACAAACTAAAAGCAAACACAAACTAAAATCATGTGTTAACACTTTGAACCCTGGACCCTTAACACGTTGTCGTGCGTATCTACCTGGGGGTTTTGGTAGTATTTTAAAAAAATCTCTGTTATTTACCTTATTTAAAAGTATAACATATTATATATCATTTTAAAGGCAAAAGAATAAGCTTTAAGTAAATGTAAATACTTCAAAGGTTTATTAAAAATACAACATTGTAACAAATTATGAAAAATTATGAAAAATTTAAAAAAAAAAAAAAATAGTTACATAGTCCTTTAGTTTACAACAAACACTTTATTTACACTTTACAAACACTAAAAACCACTTACGAACTATAAACTTTCATCAATAAAAAACCACTAATAAATATCGAGTTACATCGCTAAGCAGACAAACGTCGATTGCAGAATGCACACAGCTGATCAGACACCATCTGATATTTATATAATATTTTTAATGGCCAGTGTTAGAAAAATTACAAAGGTCAAAGACATACGAACTAAAACAACTAATAAACATGATGAGAATGCCTAAACCCAAATATATACCGACTAAGCTGAGTTATAGAATTAAATAGAGTGACCCGAGGTATACTCGGGCTTCGGTAGCTGGCGCCGCGGACTTGGCCTGACCTATACTCGGGCTCAGGGTTCAAAGTGTTAACAGGATTGTAAAAAGTAGCCTAGATTAGTCTCTGAAAAGTCTTCTACATGCAAATGAAAGATTCCTCAAAATTGGTTCGGCCATTCTGGAGATTAGGACGGACAAACAAACAGTCAGACAAAAAATTTAAAAATGCATGTTTAGTTTTGGTAACATGTAAATAACCATATGAGCTTTAAGGAAATCACAAATATGCACTTCAGTTTTATTTATATGTATAGATTTTAAAAAAAGTACTTCGGTGTGTGCCATGCTTTATTAGAAATGATTTACAGCCACCTGAAGATGAGGATGTAATAGAAACAGTGCAGTGAAAAATTTTCACAAACTTCATCCGCAAGACAATGTTGAGTTCAGAAGGATGGATGAGACCAGCATAGGGCAAAGGTTGAAGAGGACAAAACCAATTGAATTAGCTTAGTAGAGTTTATATGAATTATAAACGATTGTACATAATCAGATGTAATAAAAAAATCTTGTGAATAGTGAACATTGACAAAGTTAGAATCTTTGTAAGGATTAAATAATTCGACCACAGAGCTGAACCGCTGACGTGAATTGAGCGAATTTCAAAATTAAGTTTAAAATATGATTTTAGTGTTTCAACCCACTATTTGGGAAATTGACTATTCACGGAGACGTTGAATAGCTGCCTACGTTTACGAAATACATCAGTAGAATTTGTTTGTAACCCAGCCTCCAAACTCGGCTCAAGCGCTAACAGCGGAAAAAACCCGCTTTGTGAGTTTGCTCCTCGACCCTGTAGCCTCTTATTTTTTACTGCTTTGCTTCGCTCGCAGTCGTTTGCTTCCTGGCCATCGGACTCGTAACGGAAGCTGACCAACGATAAAATCCCCCTAGTGGATTTGAACCTCAAGTACTTTTATGGTAATTTACGTTTGGATCGATTTTGGGGAAAACAAACGAGCTACAAGGTCGTGTAAAAAAACAAAATTTTTAGAATAATCTCGTACATTTAATTTTTACATAAAACCCCAAAAAAGTTTCATTTTAGTACGAAAAATCATCAAAAAAAGTACTTCCGGTGTTGGATTTTTTTGTCTAACGAACTCATCTGAGCCACTTAGACAACCAATGTGTGTACCACATTTGACCAAATCAGACGTAAACTGCGGCCATTATAGTGCGAACAGATATACATAAAATTTTTAATGACACCCAAAAACGTGTTCTAGGGACTATGATCGCTGCTCATTTACTAATCCCGACCTTAGGTCTCACCATAAGGGTCACTGCAATAGCTCATCTTTCCTAAGAAAATTTGCTACTAACACTAGGTGTACCCCATAGATACATTGTAACTAGTTGTTTGAAATTCCCCTTATAGGCATGAACATTTTCATACAGTACAAGTCCCTCTAGCAATAATTAATACATCCTAAAAGGATCACTATAGCTTAACACTTACTTCTGTATCAGATTAACAACTGTTTTCCTGGCTTTCACTGTGGTCTCCTGACTAATCTTTAGAGTGGTAAACATAGAGACAAAATCCTTTGGATCAAATATTAACATAGGCAGCTCTACGTTAACTCTGCCGGCCCGAGGGTCCAGCTCCTTTTGTTTTGGTTCTTCTCCGTCCTCGCCATCTTCTCCGCCCGACTCCTCAGGATCTGCTCTCTGCAGGGCGTCTATTGTTCCTCCGGGAAATCCTAGCTGTGAACATAAATACAATGCTAGAGTTTACATTCTGCTTTTAATAAATAAAAGTTGTGAAAATAATTTAATGGACAAAACTTATTCCAAGAGACAGTTGGCAATCATAATAGTGAGTCAGTAACCTCTTGTCTTGGATATGGCCGACAAAGAATCCTACAACCTACACATATTATACGGTTCTAAAAGAAATTTAAGTATAGAACGAAAACTGAATCTTTCCCTAAACTTAATTGTACTTTTATAACTCCCGAGTATAAGGAAGTGGTTATAATAAGTCTGAAAATAAAAATTTTAACATATTTATTTGTTTTAAGGTGATCACAGTTTTTTACAATATTTGTTGAAACATGTAAGAGTGTGAGTACTTGTATGTATGTAGACATTTTTCCTGCACTAAATCTCACAAATAAAAAACGATATCGATTTCGTTAGGGTGGTCCCAATCGAAGTGTATTGGTAACAAAATGATCTGAAAGAAATTATCAATTCGGTACACAGCTGCTTTTTTTAAATGTACATTTTTATCTGTTCAAGCGGATGATGATGGGCACAAACTAAACACCACAAAACGGCTGAGATTATAATACATTTTGTTTACCAGCTAACTTATGAATGATATTGTTGTAATGATTGAATTCACTTGATAAAAGGGTAGTAATATATTTATCAAATATTTCAAAATGGAGAGATAACATTTGTTATTTTAGTAGGCCTACAAAACATTTTCAATCAATATTATTATTTCTGAGTTGTGATCTACGTTTCTGAAAAAAAGAAGATAATTGCTCAGTTGTGTGTTTCAAATAGTTTAATAGGGTGTCTACCAAAACTGATTTTTGAAATTTCTGGTCATTTCCAGGTTTCTCCATGATTTTCCTGGGATCAACTGGAATAAGTCAAATAAGCACTTTCATTTCATGAAAATTTCAACAAAATAATACAAATTCATCAACCAAAACTTGTTTCAAGTAAGTTAGAAAAGATAAGATTTGGATTCACATGTTACTATTAAAATATATTATTTATAAGATAAGTGAACAACTTTTTAAGACATACCCATTTACACTACTTCTTGAACACTTTGCATTGCATTTACAATCAGCATTGAGAATTTTATTTCAGACTAGTAAATTCTAACTTTTCTCGTTTTCTTAAACAAGTTTGTACTGACCTTTAATTACTTGAGGATTAAATAGACTAAGGGTTAGTATTAGAGAACTGAAATTTATCAAAAATCTTTTAACTCATCACCAATGGTAATTGCCTCTTAATTTATAAAACTGTTGAAATTAAATCACCAATACACTTTATACCATTATTTTTACAATAGTAAAAGTAAAAAAAATAACAATATAAAGTGTATTGGTGATTAAATTTCAACAGTTATAAAAAATATGAAATTTCTAAAAACAAGCTGCAAAATTTAAATTAAGTATGGGAATTTGTGGAGTAAATATGAAAAAAACTTGTTATAAAATATTTTACTAAATTATCAAGCCTTTGTAAAAATCAAATAAAAACATCAAATATAATAAAATAACACAAATAAAGAGTCATTCACCAACCTTAACTTATATTTATTAAAAATATAAAATTTTATGCTAAAAACTATTTGTGTAAGCCAAAAATATCCAGGCTACATATGATTATTTTTACAATTGGATAAAAAGAAAGCTGTTTAGTCTCTGTCTATGAATATTGAATTATTTCGACATGCTGCTGGACCAATGACATGGCAATTTCTAAAGTGGCAAAGTCCGTAAATAAATAAACCTTAAAAATTTAGATAGAATTCAGAATTAGACACAAAGGATCGAAACAGATGCCCGAATAAAACTTGTGTTAATTTTATGAACTACCATTGTTCAAATATTATTTAAAATACAATGACGAATGTCTGCAAAAGAATACGACGTCCGAATATTATTAGCGCAAATTTTATAAAACATCGGCATTAAAACGCAATTTAATATACAACAGCGTGTGACCGCAAAAATCGATGCCCGAAAACATAAATTTTATGAACTGCTATTGTTGAAATATTATTTAAAATACAAAGACAAATGTCCGCAAAAGAATACGACGCCCGAATATTACTAGAGCTAATTTTATAAAACGCAATTTAATACACAACAGTGTATGTCCGCAAAAAAAACCCTACTACCGAGAACAATAATTTGTTCTTGTTTCTATGAAATACCGGCGTTAAAACTTAATTTAAGTTAAAACAGCATATGTCCGCGAAAAAATCTATGCCTGAATACAATTTATGAAAACTGTATGAATTACCATTGTTGAAATATTATTTCAAATACAATGACAAATGTCCGCAAAAGAATATGACGTCTGAATATTACTAGCGCTAATTATATAAAACGCAATTTAATACACAACAGCGTATGTCCGCGAAAAACCCTACTCCCGAGAACAATAATTTGTTCTTGTTCCTATGAAATAGCAGCGTTAGAAATTTAAATTACAACGGCTAAGATCCGCGAAAAGGTTATTCAGATACACTTGTAAAATTTGGAAAAAGGGGAAATTAAATGTCGCTATTTGCGAGAATGAATAACAAGTAAAACAAAGGCACTCATCGGGACTCCCACATAAAACATAATTTGCGGGTAACGTAAATCCCGAAAATGTCCAAAATGTTTTACCCGAAATAAAACAAATAGAATTATTATACTTTAAATATACTTTGGTTACCGATCTATAAAATTTTTAACTTTTCTTCACAGTAGACAACCTAATTCTACAAATAGACATGATAAGAAACAAATCCATAAGTGGTTGACCTTGAGCCTACTTTACCTTTCTGTGTACAAATAACCAAGCGTACGCATGAATACAAATAAAACAAGAAGTGTTTACTAAACAACCGAAACAATTGCCTAAACATTTTACTAGGGACAATATCTACATGCATCAAAGTAAGAGTTTTACATTTTTTCCTACTGATATTTATTGTTAAATGCTTAATTGGGGTTAAGTTTAAATACAGAGAATGTGATTATAAATACTGGAGATTACATTCAAACTACGGAGTCTCTGTCCTTAATACGGAGATCTGGCTAGTCTGATAATGATATGAACTGAACTGAGAATCTCGGTATCAGTATCAAGTTTCGGCTATCGATTCTTGTTACCGATACCAAAGTATTGGTGGTATCGTGAATCGACCCATCCCTAATTTAAATTTTAAAATGTTTAAAATAGATTATTCACGTAAATTTATGTGGTTAATAATTCAGTACACATCGAACGTTTTGTTTATGTTTGGAATCGAGGTAGGCTACTGTAATTGAAATCAACTTTTGCGATTGATCCTCGATATCGATTACCGCACTAAGAATCAATGGAATCGGTATCCACACTTCCTTACAACAAACCCTTGCTCTGTGGTTACGGCACATTCGTATGCAGCTTTCACCTTTTGTAGTACAGTGCTTGCTCATGCCGAACTCCCGCGATCGCGTTTACAAAACGAAAATAACACAAGCGAAGGAATAAAATTCCCGAGTACACATCAAAATCATGGCTTTCTCCCGGAATTTTCAAGGTCAATTCATATTCGCGGCTATTTCCCAGTTTCCCGGTTGGTAGACGCCCTGTTTAAAGCTAGAACTATACAAACTTCTGCGTCAACTATACAAAACTACAAAAATGCTGCGTCTAATGGCTCAAACCATTTACAGCATTCTCAGTTGATGCCATCACAAACTGACAGACAGAGATGATTGTATTACATGTGTTCACATATATAAATACAATATGCACAAATATGTGAAGAACAGCAATTCAACATCAATTCACCCGGAAAAAATAAGAATGATGTAATGCTATCACCAATGAATGACACCATAACAAATTTGTTTGCCTAGCTCTAATATTTTCTTCAAAATGGAAGGTCAAAGTTTAGAAAAATTAAGATTCATATGCAGCCCCTAACATATTAGCCATTTAAATTATTATTACAAGATGTATTGAAAAATGAAAAATCATTATACTTCTTTTAAAATGATACATGTTGCATCCATTTTAATTCTTAAAATAAATGCAGAGTGTTAAATCTTTTCAAAGTAATTGTGATCATTACAATAATAAAATTATTACAAACAAATTTCGTCTAAAACTATTTTGATAATTGCAATCCTTATCACAAGGGCGTCAAGTTGGTTTGAATGCTTAGCTTTTGGAAATAAATGAGAACTTAAAAGTCTACGCCATAGGCCGAGCCAAAAGAATTTTTTTTTATTTCAAGTTTGTTGCTTATTGATTTGAACATTATAACTTTAAAGAAAGCAATGTGACAGTACATTTGTGTCTTTCTGTGTTAGTTTTAAATGAAAACAAATAGTGAATATTGTACACTATTTTCACACTCTAGGATACACTAATAAATACCTGCTTCCAAGCGTTAAACTTTTCCTCAAACTCGATACCAGCTTCGGACTGATGTATAAGATGTAAGAACACATGCCTTGTTATATGAGAGATCAACCTTCCATCCTTAGTACTTGCCATATATTTGCCAAAAGGTGTGACTAGACTGAGCACTGTAGCAGGTGGCAAATCTTCCCCACCAATCTGTAAACACAAACACTTAAGAGAATGTGGCACGGACACATTTAACTCATTTCAAACAGTCTACCAGATTCTTAATTCAGTTAATCAAATTCTGGGGCTTTATAGTGACATTCGGGGAATTATAAACCAAAAATAGAAGACCTTTTCAACCAATAAAAGAAAAGATTACCGAAATAAGCTTTGCGCTCACTTTATAAAATTCCAGTATTAAAAGATAACAGTGATAGTTGGCAAAATTAAACGAAGCTCGAATCTAGTTTTCACTAATTTGATCGAATATCGGAGTTAAAATGTAATTTAAAATACAACGGAAAAATTCATAAAAGAAAACTTTAATGATTCAAGCTAGTTTTATGAAATACCATTGTTAAAACATAATTTAAATAACATCAGCAAACTTTTATGAAAGAAAGCAATTTGTTGAGTCGTTCTTACTTCCTTCTTCATTCCTACTAAGTATCTTTGCCACGCCGTTTAAGTTTAATAGGGAGGCCTTAAAACAACTGTCAATAATATTAAAAATTAACTTGGAAATTTATACTTACTGAAAACTATGGAAATTTCAATTGGATCAAGCGTTAAGGATGGTTATTATTCATCTCTCAAAACACATAAGATTCACGTTATTTGTGGAACCATACCTATGTTTTACATGAATGACTCTTTGAATCTGTTCTTTCTAAACAACTAATATCAGAGACCACAAAATAAAAACAGGGTTTTTAACCAACTTTCAAGACCCTTATATAATTCAGAGACATACACAGAGTGAGCCTTAACGCAAGGGGATAATAAAGAGGGTCGTCATTTTATCAAATTTAAAAAAAAAATTCCAATAAACATAATATGTCCGGAAGAACTTGTTTCACCACCTACCTTTCTCACTATATTATAGCATAGAGAGAGTATAATGATCGCAAAAAAAATCGATGTTGAGATTTTTGTGGAAATATCCGTTTTGGTACCGCCTGAGTCCAAAAAAGTGGTTTTTACAAAATGTCTGTCTGTATGTATACAAAGCTAGAGAGAAAACTATTCGATCGATTTCGAACAAATTTCCACCAAACATATGAATTAGGCCTGTATGGATGCACGAAAAAAGGTTTTGAAAAACAACCCCCTCTTTGGCCTAAAAACCCAAAATATCAGTTATTTTTTTATAAAAAAACGGCTTTAACGATTTTGATAAAATTTGGCTTATTTGTAGCCCTTAATCTACCATATGCAAAAAACCACATCTTTTAAAAAATTCTTGTTTAGCTAATAATAATAATATTTATTAGTTACTCTCCCAAAATAGGCTTAAAATTGGCGTGCGAAGCACGCAATGCACTGTATATTGAAAATACACTCAATACGGGGGTTGGCATGCAAAGCACGCAATGCACTGTGTATTGATGAAAATACTCCCAATACGTTGGCGTGCAATGCACTGTGCGTCGGCCGCTTCTCATAGTATTCAGTGTCAAGCTCACATGTGCGTCTTTAGCAGTGAGGACTTATAATTACGTTTTAATAATTTAAATATGTTTGTAAGAAAGTATGTGCCCGTTTCTGGTACCGTTTTTTTACTAAAAATAATTTACATATCTAGAACAACTTAAACAATTGAGTTGAAATTCTGCATGTTACATACAAAAAATAATCAACTTGTTAAAATAATTCGTTTTAAAAAGGTGGTCATTTAAACATTTTTAATTTAAATATTATAAAAAACAAAACAAAACAACAGTAAACTTTTACTAAAACAGTCGAGAGTAAATTTGTGTAGTCCGATAAATTTAGTATCTAATAGTATAACCGTCAAAACTATCAAAGAAATGGTAACATTAAAACAGCATCCATTAGTTTGACAGATTTAACATACATACGAACAAAGTGTAAGCAATAGTTAATTTGCAAGACCAATTAATTAAGTTGGACATAAATTTGCAAGAGACATATGGAGTGCAAATAAAAAGAACATTTAATATAGTATTTTTTTTTTTTTTTTTTTTTTTAAATAAAAGACAGTTCTACCAGATTATCCATAAATCTGTTGTACAATTTAAGGTCAAATTCTCAAAACAGTTTTAATCTGTGGCCTGGGTACTAAAGAATTTGCCGCCTCGTGGAATATTCACGATTGTTCAGTGCGACACCAATATAATTACTTGAAATTTTTTAAATACATTTTTACAAGACTGCCGTCTTTTAAAAATACAGATTATTTTTATTATTTTCATTTGAAAACAAACAAATCTTTTCCACAGCCTCCTGAGTATTCTCAAAGGGCAAACAACTTTATACCCGAGTTGAAAGTATACATATGCAAAATACCCAGTTTTAACTGAAGCCAAACAGGATATTTGTGAAATATCACAATACAAAAAACAAGCGGAATTAAGTTCACTGCACCATTCCCAAATGAGGCTAAATATAATAGTACACTACTCTTACCTTGGCCAACTCCTCACAATATATTTCTATCAGATGGAACTTAAGCCCCAGTGAATTTGTCTCCGTCAATACAGAGTGATACATGTCTGCTAAAGCCTTCACATCTTCTTCCTTCCACGATTGTTTCTGTACATATGTGAAACTCTGTCTGACTATCCTTCTTACCAACTGCAACACAATAAAGCATACATTTAACACGATCGATTAAACATAACTGTCCCATCAAAGGATTTTAACTCTCTGCCTTGTTATTTAACAATTACACAGTAATCACTTTGATTACTTCCGTTGTATTAACCCTTTGGCTCCCGACATCCAATTTTTCATATGTTCCCTAAATCCCAACCATTTTCTGTTATGTATCTGCATAAAATCCCAGGCTCAATTCAGCAAATTTTCAGTGTTTCGCAAAAAATATATATTAAATTTAATTACTGATAAATTTTGATGATTTTTGTTTGGAATAAAATGTTCTACAAGGTAGTACCTTTTGAAAATAAGTGTAAATTCATGTTAGATATGAAATGTTTTAAATTGTTTCTTGAAAAAAAAAGAATTTTAAATTTTGTTTACTTTACTCTTGAAAATAACACAACAACAAAATATCTAGAATAATTTTGTCCAAATAATATAAGTTTACACTTAAAAATAAACAAAAATCTTTAATTTCATTACATTATATTGAAAAATAACAGAGTTATTAAGTTTTTTTTGTAAATTAGGCTACTACAGCACACATAACCAGTTCTGCGGTTAGTTGTACGTATATGGTCATAAGAATATACACGTCACTAACAAGTGAATGTACTCGCTTCATAATCACAATTCACAATAAAAATAACTAAAAATGGCGTAAACAATCACGTACCGCAACATAATATACGGGCCGTAATCAAAGACAACACACAAATAAAGTTATTTATTATCTGACAGATGACAAAAGCACAGCCACGTCTATCACAATTATCTTCGTACGTAACATAGAGGTAATTTAGAACGTATGGAAAGATCAAAGATTTAAATAGAACAGATCTTTCTGATTCCAATGATATATAAAAACGTAGATTCACTAATGATTTGTATTTTATAGGATTTTTTTCTGAACGTCCGAAAATTCGGACGTTGGGATTTAACGCGCGTAAACGCAACGTCCAAATTTTCGGACATCGGGAATCAACGGACATACTATCAACGTCCGAAAAATCGGACGTTGGGAGCCAAAGGGTTAAAAGTGGTACTTTTTTGGTACGCCTGAATTCCTGAAGTAAATAGCCTATTCGATTTAAGAGAATTATAAATGTTATAATACATGGAGTAAAAAACAGAACTTCCTATAAACCTCTTTTTCAGGTATAAAAGACAATTATATTACCGTACCATGCATATTTTTACTTTCTCCACCGTATACGTAGTATATGGAGAAAGTATTGTTTTCGTAAAAATGTTCGAATTTGAATTATCTGTTTTGGTGCTCCCAGAACAACAAACAATTGTTTAGTGCAATTGTCTGTATTGGTGCTCCCCATCGATGTATAAACACACTGGATTGCGCGCTGAGTAGTCTGAAAGGTTCGAGAAACGAGCCGGCCGGCGTGGAGCTTCCCCCTCCACTGGCGGGATAGACCCGTGGTGGGCAGCGTGATAGATGGACAGTGATACACGTTGTTGTTGTTATATACAGTTCAATTCTTTGATTTATCCTCTACACTTTTTTATAATAATATGTCATTTTTGGGCAGAGGAAATAGTATTCCTAAATTACTATTCAAAACAGGCCTAGTTTTGTTAGCAGTCTTGTAGTACCGTAGGACCATAAAAACTGGTGTTTTCAAAATAAGAAATTTGAGATTGATCAATACTTTTACACAGTTCTATTTTAGAACTAAATTACGAAACTTTTTTACATTTATGAAAAAAATTAAAAAAATTTTTACTACTTTTTATATAGGCCTAAAGTTGAACTTTTTCCTTTCGTTACTAAACACTAGGGGCTCTGCCCCTGGACGCTTCGCTTCGCTCGCAGTTGGAAAATTCGCTAATGAATCTCGTTAATCTTTGGCTCGTTTGTACATTGTACAGGGTTTGGCGAGCGAAGCGATCAGAGGTCGAGTTCCTAGTAGTAAATAAAATTATTATACATTTTAACGGAATTTTGTAACATTTCAAAACATCGCAAGCTACATTTACAAAGCTTGGAGTGCGTCAAAAACTTACTAAACTTGTTTTATTTAACAATGTTTAAAGTGTAATGTATACCTAGGTATACTTTTATGTAAATTAAATGCAGTTTAAAATGCTAATACAGATCATGTTTTTCATTATGGTTTTGGTTCAGTTTATTTTCCCCTAAACTTTTCCTTATCCTTATCCAACAACAATAATAATAGTTTAAACACAAACTGTTAATCTATATAATAAAAATGAATTAATTGCTGTTCCTTTGTAAGCCCATCACTTGAGAACGGCTGGACCAATTTGGCTATTTTTTTATTTTAAAATGTTCATAATAGTCCGAACTAGATTATCATATAAAGACAAATTTGAAAAGTTTTCCGAAAAAGTTTCAAATTTAGAAAAAACTAAACAGCCTCTTTTGTATGGACTCAAGACCATAGCTCACAAAATCAGCTGTTCGTATAAAATGCTTAGTAACACATGTTTGTTTACATTCATTACCATAGCAACTTTACTAGCAAATTTGTAATCAGTTTATTATTTTTTCAAAACCAACAGCTTTTTAGGTTAAATTGACCAACTTAAAATAAAAACAAAAATCAACTAAAATTGCTTACTATATTTTAATTCAATTTAAACATTGGTTGTTACATATTATATATAAAACAACTGATTTGCATCAAAAACTGAACATAATTTTAGGTTAGGCCTACAATGAACCAAAACACGTTTATTTCCAACCAATTGGGCTAATTTATAATCAGGTTTTTTACAATTTATCACAACTATCAGTTTTTTTAGATTAGGTAAAAACAAACAAAAGGTTTACTGTATTATCGATAAAGGTTTACAAACTATAGATCTAAATTTGTGTAGTATATTCTTGTGGCATAAAAATCATTTTGCAATTCGATCACTTAAGTCAATGGAATAACTTTTACTAACTTTTAAATTAAATCAAGCAATAGTGAAGCATTGCTGGGTCCACTAGTTTACTATAAAAATAAGTGTTACATACTGTATAACAATTAAATATTGTTTAGAAATTAAAATGATTATTTTATAAATAATGTTTGGTGCCGTTGTTGAAGCTGAGCAAAATAAATTAAAACATTTGTGAGCGTTGCATTAACTTTGAATGCTTTACGTGTTGTTGCTGTCCCTCCAGTGGTGGGGGAAGCGGCTAGGCCAGCCGGACCGTTTTCAATACACGCAGCCAGCGATCCAGTGTGTTTATACATCGATGGTGCTCCCTGAACACAAAAATATTTTTAGTGGAATTTTTTGTTTTGGTGCTCCCTGAACCCAAAAAAGTGTTTTTAGAGTGGTGTCTGTCTGTCAGTCTGTCTGTATGTATACACGACCAGAGAGCACACTATTGGTCCGATTTTCATGAAATTTGGTATGTAGGTACTAAACCCTAATATCTCCAGGCGTTTTTTTCATTTTTTTGAATTTCTAATTTTTAAGGGTAATTTACCCCTAAAAACCCATAAAAAACGACAAATATGAAAATTTCTCAAAAACGGCTCTA
>JAGFPH010002576.1:93656-104424 GCA_018207615.1 Philaenus spumarius | reverse complement strand
CAGAATCAGACACGGTCAGTCACGTTTAGTCAGTTTGACTAATAGCAACTAAAACGGGGGGTTTAGCATGGGTGGTTATGGGGTTGCCACACACTGCATCGAACGAGACGAACAGACACAAACAGACGTCTAAATATGTGTTTTCCTTGACTGACGCAGCTCCCTCAAAAGACACCTTTAGTCAAAAGCTATCAGACAGTGTCCGTCAGAGCCACCTGCGCACAACCCCTCCTTGTCACTTGATTTTCTCAAATTCGTGTTTTGTTTTTTAATCTTATCCTGGTTTTTTTCCAAGATGTATTCGAACGTTTCAACTTTCATTCGACAGTAGTTTTCGATTTTTTGGGATGGTTCTCAATTCCTTAATAAAGTCTACGAGGTTCCTTTTCTCGTTTATAGGGTGTACCCAAAGATCTCTGTTATTAGTGCCTTTTCAAACAAATTAATCAAGTTCCACATCATAATTATAGCTTCCTCTTCCTTCTCTTCAAAGTTCATTTCAAAGTTTGGTTAAAAATTTCAATAAACACTAAATGCACACAATACAACAATCTGGTGGACAGAAGAACTGAAAATGGAGGGAGGCAATGACGCCCAGTGACTAAAACCCCCCCACAAAGGATCAGTCAATAACAGTCAAACAGACAGAAAAGACTAAAGGCGTCTTTGACTATGACTGACCATGTCTGATTCTGTGTGTGGCCGGCCTAAGACAGTGGAAACATTCTTGCTACTGTTTTATTCCTATCTAGTTTAGTCTTGATCATCAATTATTTCACCTACATTATTAGGACTGTTATCACATTAAAACCTTAAAACAATTAAGTTCTACTTTCGGACACCCACAATATTTAATACAAGATGTCTTACAGCAGCAAGACACGAGGTGCAGAAGGTCATCAGTTACAAAAGAGTTAGTACTTAGTGTTGGTGTTAAAGCTTTCCTGTAACCTCCATTTTCTTTCATCTTTTCCATCTTCAAACTCCAAAACTGTAGCATCCAATCTGTTACCAAGCCATGTCTGCACTTGAAAATAAACCCTGAACAAATGCTGATGAAGGGGGATGCTTTGCAAGGTCGAAGTTTGACCTTAGATTAGATTTTTTTGCAATTTTTGCAAGTAACGAGCTTCATTGAAGTTCATGTGCTTTTCTGTTAAGATCAAATTTTCCCCGTTTGTTTTCAGTTCTTTGGAATCATCTTGACGTAGAAACACCGACGCTTGTGTTTGAGCTTCTTCTGACTTTTGTAAAATGTCCAAAGATTTTATTTTTCCCAGATCAAAGAAAGAAGATGTTGTGTCACAAACTGTTATGGCATAAGCAAGCAGATTAAGCTTCCTTTTGTCGTTCAACTTATGGATGATTTTGGAAATCCTGTAATACACTTTTCGTATAGTTACTGGTTTTCAAAAGTAGATTGTTTGGTTCTCAGGCCCAAGCGCTACCAACAGTATTAATAAATTGGTGTATTCATAAATTGACAGTAAACAAAACATGTTCTGCTGCTTGACACTTGCCGGTTTTAGCCAGTCCAATAATGGTGGGTCCATATTTGATGGAGAATGGAACGGTCCTAATAACTTAGGAGTAGGAATAATCCCCCGAATCAAAACTGGCTCTCCTAATATAAAGAACATTAACAATTTTATAAACAAAATGTCAGCTTTTCACTAATTATATCCAACAAAGGCCTATTTTTTCCCTTTATTGGCTTGACTAAAAGAAATCATATTGTGTGTTTATCACTGCAATAATAAATACCAGAAAAAAAAATTTAAAAAAAAGAAAATGTTTACGTCTATTTTACCATTGTAATACCCATAATTAGACCAGCTATACAAATAAAAGTCCAAACAATAGGCCTTTACTGCAGATTGACCGCTGATATGCCAACGGGCTGATCCGGCCCGCGAGGACTCGTACGCCCCGCGCCGCGCCATCCCCCTTTGCCAGGCCGATTAAGTCAACTGTCTGCACTTAACATTTATAAAACTTATATCTATATAAAGATTGCAAAATACCCTAAAAGTTTTATTTGTGCCATTTTTTCATAACTTGTCTCATATTAATAAAAAATAGCTAAACATGTAATTATTGTAATAGAAAAGTTAAAATTTTAACATTAAATTTAAAAATACACGGTAAATAATTGTTTTATAGCTTAAACGCAAAGAACATTTTTGATAGAGAATATTATAAGGATTACAATAACGAAATAAAAATTACTCTATCGCTTTTTATCTCTTAGATATTGACAAAATAAAAAATGTTTCAAAAGTGAACTTCAAGGGGGTAGGGGGGGAAGCAAGAGGGAGAGGGGCGGGGACTTTTCAGAAAATATTCCTTATATAATCAACTAACATCTATGAAAAAATCAGCTTTTCACTAATTAGTTCCTACTCAAACCCTTTATTGACTGGGCTAAAAGTGTGACAACAGCTAACTTTTAAAATACGATTCGGACAAAAATGTTTAAATATAACATCTGCCCTTAATTTTTGATACCTTTTGGACTGTGTATAAAAATGTTTCAAAATCGTCAATTTTCAATCCAAAATGGCGGCCAACTTCATTTTTTTAAATGGAAACCCCCCATTTGTATGACGGTTTTGAATTTTATGGGCAATTTTAAGCCTCTTTTGTTCTTTACATTTTTTTGATAAACCCAACGGTTCTCCTGTAAAATGAAGTCGAAGTTTCATTTTCTTACAGCTAATCACTCATAAAGGTTACAATAACCAACTTCTAAACCATTTTCTTAGCCCTTTTTTTTATCAGTATGGATAGACCGATTATGAAGAAACCTGTTCTTTAGTCTTAAAAAGGCCATTCGAGTCTCTGGTGATTGGTTTGGAAAACGCACCGAAAACAAATTTGATGCATCTCTGTAGTTTCCTTCTACAATCTCCTAATATAAGGAACATACTGTAAGCCTCTTCATATGCATTCATTTTGCAAATACAACCCACACAAAAACACAATAAATTTGAAAGTCAGTACCTTAGACGTTATAAGTACTGTGGTATAAACTAGATTAAAAGGCAATAATGAAGAATCCGGAAACAAATTTACAACAGCTGTTGCATTGTTGTAAAAAGATAACCAGCGTGACTGCTTTATTTCAAAGGCGTTTAAATACAAACCACTTTAACAATATTAATTTTAGTATGTGTCCTAAATTGCTCAATTGCATTTGAAACCTTTAATGAAATTTTATGGGAGAGTGATGGTTTGATATTTTATTGTACTAATTTGGTTTAAAAAAGTTTGTTGTCTTAAAAAGCATGGTTTAGATGTTGGTTATTGTAACCTTTATGAGTGGTTAGCTGTAAGAAAATGAAACTTCGACTTCATTTTACAGGAGAACCGTTAGGTTTATCAAAAAAATGTAAAGAACAAAAAAGTCTTAAAATTGCCCATAAAATCCAAAACCGTCATACAAATGGGGGTTTCCATTTAAAAAAATGAAGTTGGCCGCCATTTTGGATTGAAAATGGCGGATTTTGAAAAAAATTTATACACAGTCCAAAAGGTATCAAAAATTAAGGGCAGATGTTACATTTAAACATTTTTGTCAGAATCGTATTTTAAAAGTTAGCTACTGTCACACTTTAGCTGGTCCACCCTGTATAGATTAACGGGGGAAAATGACTTATTCTGTAGCATTGCTCTTATGGGAATCAGATTCAATATAGTGGACAGAGTAACACCCCCCCCCCTTTTTAAGGTAGGTAACTTTAGACAGCTAGCGTGCGCTGTGTACGCTCGCAGATATCTAACTGGCTTAACTTGCGTTCAAACACATGTTAAACAATAAATGTAGCAACCTTAGGCTTCGGCCTCGCTAGGTGACCCGCGACAGCAAACAGAACGCGTCCGGGAGCGTATTCTATTCGCTCTCCATGATATCCAATGGAGCCGACCACGCTACAGCCGGGAGCACGAAATAAGGCGGGTGAGAATTTTTGCGCTGTTGTCAGATCTTGCAAGCTAAGACAAGTATGAGCAGTCTCTTACCAGACCAAATAGTTTTGTCGAGGAGTAACCTGCTTTGCTCTCCTCAGCCGTAGGTAACTTTTGGGTTGAGTTATCTTTAATAAAAGAAACAGGTTTTTAGAAAAAATATGTAGGATTCAACCCATCTTATTTTCTACCTGAAATATATTTTTACGTAATTTTAGGTCTACACATTAAAAAAGTAATATGCAAACTTTAGTTTAGGAATCATCTGACAAAATTTTCAGTAAGTGAGGATTTTTTTAATTTTTCAAGTATTTGTTTCGTCAGTTGGGAAGTTGTAGGAAATCACACGTACTAAAACTGTTGTTTAAACATTTTTTGTCTCCAACACTGGATGCTCAGTGTTGCCAGATCGTGCAGCAGAGCGAGCGACTCTCGACCGTTCGTCGCTTTGTCAGTCCCATATCTGGCAACAGCGCAAAAATTCTCACCGGCCTTATTCCGTGCTCCCGGCTGTAGGCGACACATCTCTCCCCCGCCCTTCTCTGCCCCACCTGATTCGTGTGCGCTTGATGCTAGTTCAGTGTTTTCAGTAGTGCTGTAAGTAACTTGTTTCTCTTTTTTAAATAAAAATTTCCTTTGACACTGTTTTTAGCGAATTTCCATAGGAAAAATGAGTTATTGCAGTGGTCCTTATGGTGAGACCCAAGGTCGAGAGTAGCAAATGAGCACCGATCATGGTCCCTAGAACAAGTTTTGGAGTGTCATTAAAATTCATATATATATATATATATATACATCACCCCTTAACCTGCAATGCCAGTGTCTTAGGCCTATATTTTAAGTACAGTGGTACTTCGGAAAAATGTGTTCGCACTCTAGCGGCCGCATTTTAAGTCCGATTTGATCCAAATTTAGTACACGTGTTGGTTGTCTATGTCGCTCAGACGAGTTCGTTAGCCAAAAAAATCCAACAACCGGAAGTACTTTTTTTACCGGAAGTAATTTTTCTTTAGATTTTTACTACGAGAATGAATTTTTTTAGATTTTTTTCTGAAAATATAAATGTAGGATGTTATTCTGCACATTTTGTTTTTTTACGCGACCTTATAGCTCGTTTGGTTCCCTCTAAATCGACCAAAACGTAAAATACCATAAAAGTACCCGGTTCGAAGCCAAGTGGTGCAAACTCGCGAGGCCACTAGGCGCAAACAAATTCTACTAATATATTGCGTACACACAGACAGCTGTTCAACGCCTTCGTGAGTAGACCTATTTCCCAACTTATTGGTTGAAACCCTAAAACATAGGCATATAAACTTAATTTTGGAAATTTGCTCAACTCACGTCAGCGGTCCAGCTGCGTGGTCGAATTATTTTTTCATTAATGAAATTAGTTTACGTAGACCTCTTTGGGATATAACTTTTAAAATTATCCTCAGTTTTAGTCCTAGATCAAAGTTAAATTAGTGAGAGCGTACGATCTTACAATCAATATAAAAAGCAATAAATAAAGCAATTAATAGGTTGTTAAGTGAACTCTTGTAGCTCTTGAAAATACCTTTCATTTATAATTTAGGTGTTTGGTTAGCTCAAAAATATTTTGTGAAAATGCAAAAAATTCAGCATTAAATTATTGTTAATTTTTAATCGATATTTAAGTACAGTATTTTTTTTTTAAACTTATATAGTATCATGCCTTAATGCTCAAGCTGTTTCAATAGTTTATCATTCTCATTTTAAATATTAAAAATTCAAGTTGTAAAATTGCTTTTTTTAATTTTTGCAGAACAATTCTTACTTTTTAGATTTTTTTCAAATTTACACAAAAAGTATAATTACGTTACAAATTAATGTATGACAGAAGTTCGTCAACCGATGCTATGCTCATTCGAAAAAACTTTTCTCCATCTTCCCTGAGCAATATCATTATGGTTTGAAACTGACCGCGATTCAAACGCACACTATTCAGCGGATGGACTCCAAATCTACGCTTTTTACTTTCTCCCCCCCCCCCCCTATACGTAGTATTTGGAGAAAGTATTGTTTTGTCCAAATCTTCAAATTTGAATTTTTAGTGGAATTATATGTGTTGGTGCTCCCTGAACAAAAAAATATTTTTAGAGGAATTATTTGTTTTGAACCCAAAAAAGTGTTGTTTTGGTGATGTCTGTCCGTGTGTCTGTTAGGATGTGTACAGAGCTGGAGACCATACCAACGGTCCGATTTTGATGAAATTTGGTATGTAGGTGTAGTTCTGAAATAT
Source organism: Philaenus spumarius (assembly GCA_018207615.1). Lineage (NCBI taxonomy): Eukaryota > Metazoa > Arthropoda > Insecta > Hemiptera > Aphrophoridae > Philaenus > Philaenus spumarius. The sequence goes on along the minus strand of JAGFPH010002576.1, from coordinate 98,195 downwards.
ATCCAGGCGTTCTTTTTATTTTTTTAAATATTTGATTTTTAAGGGGTTTTACCCTTAATCCCCCCCCCCCCCCATGGCTAAAAATGAGAAAAAACCAAAATTTCTCAAAAACTGCAATAACGACTTGGATAAAATTTGGCTTATTTGTAGCCCTTAATGTACCCTACCATATGCAAAACCCGCATCTTTCTAAAAATTCTCGTTTACGTAATAATAATAATAATAACTGATTTTTGGGGGTTTTTAGCCAAAAAGAGGATTGTTTTCAAAATTGTTCAAAACGTTTTTTCGTGCATCTATACAGGCATAATTGACATGTTTGGTGCAAATTTGTTCGAAATCGATTTTTAATAATAATAATATTATTATTATAATATAATATGGATGTGTGTTACATGCATCTAATATTTTCCATGGTAACATTTTCCTACTTTTGCAATTCTAAATAACCACCTCCTATGCTACTCTTGGGAAGGTATAAAGTTTCAACTGTGAGAAAGTATGTGGCAGTTATCTGCTACCGTTTATTCTCCTTTTTAAGTAAGACCGTACGGCAATCACTAGCAATAACTAATAATATTTTTTAAATATTTTATAACTCCTCCTTACTCAAAGAAGTCATCTGGACAACTGCGATTAGAGAGAGTGGTCCGAACGTAGAGATCAGTTAGGCAAGTGTAGAAAACATTTCATTTGTCGTTATGTACACCAGATACACATTTAAAAATCACTTCAATCGAGTTCGAACCTCAACAAACAATGAAAAGCTTTTAAAATTATAAAAATAGCGACAAAATCACTCCTGATGTTTCACAAATTTCCTTATAAATAACCACAAAATAAGGGTTTCGCTCTGCGAGTAGTTTTTGTGGAAACGCCAAAATTGTAAACGTCCGGCGGATGTAATTCGTTGAATTTTGGGCTATGTTCACATACTTTTCAACAGTCTTTCGCTTTATCTGCTACAGTGGGCAAAGTTATGAATTAATTGACAGGTAAGTACTTTATGATTTATTAATAAACTAGACATTAGACGAAGACATAGGTCAAACGTTTATTAAATAAACGCCACGCTCTCTAAACTTACTCCCAATTCCCAGCGTACTCACGCTAAGCTGAGCGTGGATACTCAGCGTACCCTTCTACCCTAGCTCTGCTCTTTAAGGTTACCTTTAGGCTCAAGGCCATAGCCAGGGAGGGGAGGGAAATTAGGAGATCACCCCCTCGAAATCCCAAAATTTAGCAGTAAATTAATACTAAGTTTAAAAAGTGCAAGTTAAATTATATAATAGACAACACAACAGAGGATGCAACAACATATTTCACATCCTTATGGCTACAAAAAAGATGTCCTGACATGTTTGGTAAAAAGTATTGTTTTGGGGTAATTCAGATCTGAAATTTTCAAGCAGCCGACATTTTGTAACACAAGATTGGATATACTGTTTTTTTCTTGAAAAGTATCATTGTTAGGAATAACTTCATCTCAAGTTTGAACTCAATCGGTCAAACCGTTTTCCAGATAGGAATTATTTTGTAAAAAACACATACAAGGTAGACCCAAGTTTGTATGCATACTAATATTTAGATTTGCTTGATTAAACTACAACGTACAATACACATGGATGCAGTTGGTTACAGCCTTACTCTCTTGTGAGTTGTGAGCTTCATCTGATCTATTAAATAAGAAAACTACGAAGGTTCAACAAAAATACTTTACTCTAACAAAACAAAATCATTCGTCGTCCTTACATCCTATAATATTTTACATTCGTAATTATATCAAAATTTTAAAAATAAGCATGGAAATTTGTGTTTAATACGTTCACTGCTACTCAAATTTCGTATTTCCTATGTTAGGAGCGTTAATATTTTAAAGCGGACGCACATGTGCGTCCATAGGCTTTAAAATTGGCGTGCGAAGCACGCAATGCATTGTGTATTGAAAATACTCCCAATACGGGGATTGGCATGCGAAGTACGCAATGCACTGTGTATTGAAAATACTCCTATTTCGGGGGTTGGGGTGCGAAGTACGCAATGCACTGTGTATTGCCAAGCACTGTACTGGTAGAATTTTCAATACACAATGCATTGCGTGCTTCGCACGCCAATCCCCGTGTTGTGAGTATTTTCAATACACAAAGCATTGAGTACTTCGCACGCCAATTTTATGCCTGCGTCCGCTTTAAAATATTAGTGATTATTACATAGAAAGGTTCAAAAATCAAAAATAAAGTAATTTCTACTCAGACTATAAGTATAAAAAATAAAAGGTCAGCTCCTATCATAGAAAATACGAAATTTGCGTAGCAGTGAACATGTTAAGGAGTACCCTCCCCTCCTTCGGCAAAAGGAGTCCAGGGATATTTTTGACCTCTCCAAGAAAACTTTCACAACTATGGAAGCCAATTTGGCTTTTCAGGTGAAATATTAACCCACACACCATCATTGAGTCTGTACCTTTACACCGTCAGTGAATACACAAAGACCTATAACACTCCTAGAGGCCGCACCTAATAGTGACCCAGCAGCTTGAACTCTTGTAAAAAATAAAATAAGTATATGTAAAATCAAACGACACATAACATATTTTAGTGCTAATCTATTTAAAGAAAAATACCTGACTGTAATTAATAATATACATATTTTCCTTTCCCTTGGAGCTAGTGTGGGGCTGTGGCCCCCTCTGCCCATAGGTAAGGGCGCCCATGGTCCTATTTAATTTAGATGTTTTTTTTAAACAAAAAAAGCTATTCGTATAACAAATTATTCATATTATCTAGTTTTACAGTTTTGTAATAGGCTTACAATCACAAACTACATGTATAAATGTTTACGGGGGCTGGTAGGCCTATAGCTTAAAAACTAAACAATTTGTTTTTAAATTGTATTTATGCAGTAGACTTGTCTGTGTAATTTACATGAAGTTTTATTAAAATATAAAAAAATATTGCAAAAGTTATCTATCTATACTAGTATTATAATCTATACTAAAATTATAAAGAGGTAAAGTTTGTTTGTTTGTTTGTATGTAGGGGGTAATCTCTGGCGCTACTGAACCGATTGAAAAAATAGTATTACTAATAAAAAGCTACATTATCCCTGAGTAACATAGGCTATAATTCACTTCGGTAAAAACCTTTTTTTATTTTAATATTTGTAAATTTAGTCGGAAAAAATCTTAGGTAAGGCCTGGAATGATAAACCAACACATACATGTATTTACATTTATGGGTAAATCCATACCAAGTGGTCCAGAAAAAAAATACTTAGTTGCTTGACCATCTCAGAAAATTTTGATATTGCTGGGTGCATTCCCTAATGTTTAGTGGAGTCAAAAATATTTAAAAATAATTTTTATTGTTTATCATTCAGAAATGGCGGCTATTTTTGTTTCAAACCGCAAGCGTTTTTTCGCATTTGCAAGCATCTGCGGTTTTTTGAATTATTCAGTAATGGGTTGCCCTAAGCCTTTCAAATAAAAAGCATTTAGTTCAGCACACTCTGGGCTACAAATTAAACCCATTATAACCTAGCTCAATGTATTCTTTAATATATTTTGAATAGCTCAAAGTTGTTGGTCCAAAATTCAAAAAACTCAATTTTTGAGCAGTAGTTTTCCAAAGAAGGAGTTATTTCTCAGCCTTAATATTTTTTGAGCTAATACACTGTATAGTATAGTTACTTTTTATAGAGTATCAATGGTGAGAAGCCTACCCTTAAAAAAATACGCTATTTAAAAAAAACGATTTTTGGATTTTTTTTCATTTTTTGGCCTGCAATATCTTAGTTAGGGGACCAGATAAAAATCTGAAAATTTCACACTTAATAGACTTTTATTATATCAAACTTCAGCATAAATTTCAACTTTGAGATTCAATTGGAAGGTATGAAAAAAAATACAAATATGAGTAAAAATAAGATTTTTTAACATCTGCGATATCTAGGCTAATGAAATAATTGTGGTTAATATTGTGTAATTTAAATGAACTATTCACTGAATTAAAAAAAGAAAATCCTGACATTAAAATTGGAAGGTCAAGATTTTGCGAGTTGAGACCGAAATGGTGTATTGTTGCAGGTGCATCTGGCACCCATAACGTTTGCGTTTGTTTGTATCATCAGAATGTGAAGTTGATGATAGGTGGGGCCAATCTTAGAGTTGACTATAAAGACCTTTTGGGAGTTCTGGTATGCAATATTGACAGTTACAATTTTATGATCAAGGGAAACTGTCAAGATTGTCCAGGCAAACAAGCTTTACTTGTCATGTTTGAAGAATCGGAAGAAGACGATTTGATGCCTGACAATGTAGAATATAAACAATGGGTAACACAAAACAGAATGGAAATGGTGACAATCATAAAACCACGAGAAGAGTTTTTTGAAGTGTTGGTAGCTAAACTTGAAAATCTGAAAATGCATCATTTTATTGCCAAAGCTCAAGGTAAATTTATAAAAGACAAAAAGCAAACCTTGGCAGTTGATGAATGCTTAGTTCTTGCCGACTTCTCTGAAAACTATTCCTTTGTTGTT
>JAGFPH010002576.1:82205-93556 GCA_018207615.1 Philaenus spumarius | reverse complement strand
AAATAAGTCATCACTTCAAAGGTTCACTGTTGTTGTCTAAAACCCACACACAAAGTAAAACTGATTGTGGTATAGTTGTAAGGGGGTATTAAATATGAGGGGGGGGGGGGGTAGAATAAATCAATGAATCTTTGATCCCCACCGTTTTGGAGAGTAGAAAAAAATGTAGATAGGAGCACTGTTAGGCCTGTAATAGCATTTATGCTTACATACCATTAAAGGAAAAACTAATTCCTTTTAAGATCCCTTGTTTAACTAACTGTCTGTAAAACAGTAAATTTTCTCCAGAAAAGATAATATTAGCTGTGGAATGAAATCAAACAGTTATAAAGCAAACTAACTCAAATATATTCCAAAAATTCAAACTAAAAAAATGTTTTACATAGAATTTTGAGGTGCGGAAAAAAACTTTGTCATTTAGGCGGGGTCATCGCTTGATTGGGCTTTTTTTAAGAACATCAAAATGATTTTTAGTTAATGTAGTTTGAACAATATTCTTTAACGTTAGGCGTACTTAAAAATTCATTCTTTCTCCTATTTTTGAAAGTATTGTGGATAAAAAACCTGTTTTAGAAAATTTTGAAAAACCCAATAATTTTAGAGAAATTAAGAAATCAAAATTTTTCAGAAAATATTGTAACAAAAATTTTTTGTATTGCTTATTATTTTTAATTTACACCAGTTAAGTTAATGATGAGGGCATGTGTGCTTTTGGTTATTCAAAACGGGCGCAAATCCTATAAGGTTGAGAACCAAAGCTGCCTTAGTGTATCATGTTGTTTTTTACCAAATGAGCTTCCTTCACTTCCTGTTATTCTGTAATGGTAGCAATGAATGGTAGTAATATTTGGTAGCTGTCATTGGTCACACCAACCAGTACAAAATTTATTTAAATCATTGTTATTTGTTATTGGTTGGATGGTTCAATTCAGTATGTTGAGTGTATGATATGTTAATTTGTTGTTAATAATATTTAATGACAGAGTAAACGAATGCTTTCAAGATAGGAGAGAGCATTGGTGTTTTTGTTATTACAGTGGGGTGGCTTTAGTACGGAACCCTAGCACGTGGGTCTGTTGCCGCTCCGGATTAATTAATTTAATTGAAGGGATGTTTCTAGCTCAGACATAGGGGCAAAAATTTCGTGACGTGTTTCGGTCCTAAAAAGGGCTGTATGTAGGATAGCGTGTGCCTTAAGGGCGAGGACGTAGGTGAAGCCTATTTCTCGGTTCTGAAAAGAACCCGTTTGATATGCCTGAAGGGCGACTGCTCTGAACGAAATTGAATTAGAAATCTTTTTGGAGTTCCGAAGCCACTGGAGCAATGAGTCGAGTTGGCGCGAACTTAAGTTAGCGTGTTTTGCTTTTAAGTTCGCGTCGGGACTTGGAAAAATTACGAAGAAATATCGCGGGAGATTGTAACTTCCTCGGACAAAGTGCGATGAACGCCGAGAAAGTTTGAAAGTAATGTTTTGGTCGTTTGTGCGATCACATATTTAGTTTTGTTGCGGCAAACGTTTCTACGTATGCCACTAAATATATAATATGACCGGGGAGTTGAATTTACTGTGGACTAGAGAATAATTCAACAGATGTTTTATGCGGAAGAGAGCCGAATAACTTTCCCGTAAGACGAGGTCTCATCTGCGGGGAGAAGTTATACGGTAGAAGTGAAGGATCCGTTCGCAGTGATGTTGCAGTGTCCTTGGCGGGAGAACGTGTCTACGTTTCCCAGACAGCTGCAGTGCGTTGTCGGAACGGTCCTTATGAAATCGGTGGGAAGTAATGCTAGTAACTTTTTCGGGAGACGAGGTCTTTACTCCTGAGGAAAGTAAACGTAGGTTATAGAAATGTTTGCCGGGCGATATCGTCGTGTCCTTGGCGGTCGTACATGCCTATGTTCGCCAGACAGATATTATATCGACTGGGGACGTGTTAGAGTGAAGCTCTGGGGAAGTTAAGGCGAGTTTTCCCGTAAAAGGCATTTACGGGAAAATCGCTTGACGCTGACTGAAGTTGGCCCTTTTGAGGGCCAAGAAATTAGTTGGAGACGTTTCTATTTTGTTTGCGCTTGTGAGTTGGCCCTTTTGAGGGCCAAGAAGCTTGTCAGTGAATTGTTGATTTCTTTTCCACTGGACTGTATATATAATTGCCGGGGAATCTTACGAAGAAATTATTGAAAATACAGTAGCAGCTACGACAGGTACACTTTGTATATAATATGTCAATTATAAACGGGTTTTTTTTATTTACATTTATTAATCATGAAAAAATTAAAACAAAACCTTTAAAATTTATCAAAATCTGCACATTCTACACTTCTTCCCCATCGTTTTGGAAGTTTGCGAATAAAAAAAAACTTCAAGGTTAGGTTGTCAACCAATTACATAAGAGATCCTCGTCTTTTTTATTGTTCTTGGATCATTTCCCTTATATCAAGGGCACAGACAAAAGATAATCACAGAGGAAGAAATCTGGGTTGTAGGCAGGCTGCTTAAGGTCTTGATTTTTGGTCAATTACCTCGGTAGCTATCGGGCACTGACTTCATGAAGCAAAGATGCTTTTAGATGCTACAAAGTCTTTGCAAGAGATCTTTATTTGTTACGAGATGCAAGACTTGACCGTGAGTGTCCATCATGACTTTCAGTTTTCACAATTTCTCGTCCAACCTTATACATGCTGGCCCAATCAAACACTCACATCCGAGACTTTGTAGCATTACTAAACTGCGCCTTCAACCGAGTTTCCAATGGTTTAACGCCTTTCTTTGTTAAATACTTTATTACAATAAGTTTCTCAACGAGTGATGCTTATTCGTGACTGTACTGAGGAAGGTACTAACAATGTTTCCCCGTACGTTGACCTTCAACACCCCACTCTGCCAGACAGCGTGCTCGGGATTGTTTGAGGAAATGAGGAGCATAAGGCCAATTTATATTATATTTGACTTGCCCTATAAGAATGTTTGTCCTTTTATTTCAGAACACAAGGAGTACAGAAGATCTCTGAAGAGGGCGTCTGACATTGTTCCATTCGATGCATTAAACCAGCCGAAGAAAGGAGTTTTAAAATCAACACCTATAAACAGCCCGATTAATCCATTTTTTCAGATAGATCGGAGTTAATTTCAAAACCAGAAACATTATTACAAAGTTTTTAACCAAGTTTTAAACCCAAAAACCAACTTCAAACAGCATCGTGTGATGCTCAAGAAATTTTACTTTTATTTAAAAAAAGTATTGTATAGTCTTTAAGTTTTACAAGATTGTATCGTTTAAATGGATTTTGTAATATAAAATATATCAAGAGTTTATGGTACTTGTTAAATCAGCTAAGTATTTAATGTACATTGAAAAACAAAAAATAAAATGTATTTTTAGAAAAATGTTCAAATGTTTGTCTTAAAATGATTGGCAAATGTTTTTATACAGGAATTAAACTAGAACGAGCTGACCACTAGTTGAATTTTAGGAATTATTCTACTGCAGTTTTGAAACAAAATTATTTTCTGAGTGGTCAATGATTGGCTCCCAACTGCAGATTGGTTTGGTAGATGAACGTTGTTTTGTGTTGTACAAATTTGAGTTTTTTGTAATTTTTATCCTTTGAGCTCCAGGTATTTTGTCCCCAGGTTCAAGTTTTCGTCAGTCATATTTTCAACTGTACTGTCATTTTCCTTAGCGTATTTAAATTACGTTGTAAAACATAAACTGTTCCCTATTTTTACGGTAACTGAAATGAGATGAATCACTAAAATTATATTTGGGAAATATGAATTTTTTGGCATTTTTGCTCTTGCGGAGCCAATTTAAGGTTTAAAACTGACAGCTGATTATTATTTAAACTGACAGCTAAACTAATCAGGAAAATTTACAAAGGTTCCCGAACAGAGTATTAGCTTTCTATACCAAAGTTCTATACCGCTCGCTTATAGGTGAGGATGGGACTTAACGGGATAAGTCTAAACTGAACACAAACCCTATTAAATTACTAATACAATTTAAATTAGTTACTTTAATAATAATATTTGAGTATTTTGATAGACAATTTTAATTCTGTAGTTTGATAAATATTTCAATCCAATCAAATAATTTAAATCGTTGAAACTTCAAATATATCTGAGTGTTTAAAAATGAAAAAGTAAATAAATTTTTATAATATGCTGATAATATATAATCAATTTTAGATAACATTATTATAAACATTAAAATTTTGTTTCGATAAATGAGTCAATACAAACTAAATGTCCAAACATTATTCCTGTAGATATTGACCCTTTCCAGTTTGCATATACTTTTTGAGGATCATTGTTATTTTGTTTAAAAGATTTCAAATGTTTATTACTCATTCTGAAATACTCACACAATGTTTTATTTATGGAATTAACTGTTTATGAAGGGGTATGCATTACAAACCAGGGGATCTGGTGGTCACCTGGCTATACTCAAAGAGCTTTGGGGCCTAAAGATGGACCTTATGGTAACAGATGTTACAAGAAGGACACTAATTTTCAACCTCTTTTTCAAGGTCAAGGTCGATGGTCTCCAGGAGGTAGAAGGTGTTGGACCTGGTCCAAATAGAAGAACCCAAGATGAATATACAGATGCCTCGAAAATGAGCAGTTCAGTTGCAGCAGGAGCCTATTGTCCTAGGTGTAACCTTTCTAACTCTATAGGCTCCTTTCCATCGATTTTTCAGGCGGAGGATTGCTAGTGAGTTCTGCGCCCGTGATATCCTTAAAATAGGAATTAAGGGATCTAGGATTGATATTCTTTCTGATAGTCGAGCTGCCTTAAAGGCGGCGCCAACAGTCATTCAAGGCTAGTTGAAATTGCTAGAGTTAACAAAGTTACTCTTAAATGTGTACCTGATCATGTGGACATCAAGCGTAATGACGAGACCTTCTAGGTCCCAGAACCTTTCTATGGGTGGCCCAAGGGCCACCTAAGAAATGTTGTTGAAATCTGGACAGAAAAAAGTTGGTCCTTATACTGGAATGATGGTGGATTGTAGGTATTCTTAGCCAAGTACCTCCTCAAAAAATGGGGCTGGTTTCAGAGGACTCCTATCCGTTGGAAAAATGAGCTATTGCAGTGGCCCTTACGGTAATACCAAAGGTCGGGAATAGCAAATGAGGACCGATCATGGTCCCCAGAACATGTTTTGGGGTGTCATTAAAAATCATATGTATATATGTGTTCGCACTCTAGCGGCCGCATTATAAGTCCGATTTGGTACACATGTTGGTTGTCTACGTCGCTCGGACGAGTTTGTTAGCCAAAAAAATCTAACAATCGGAAGCACGTTTTTTGACCGGAACACCGGAAGTAACTATTTTTTGAGATTTTTCCTACAAGAATGAATTTGTTTTTGAGTTTTTTCTACAAATATAAATGTATAATGTTATTCTGCACATTTTGTTATTTTACGCGATCTTATAGCTCGCTTGGTTGCCCCAAAATCGATCAAAACGTAAAATACCTTAGAAGTACCCGGTTCAAAGCTATTTGGTGGACCCTACTGTGGAGTTGGCGTGCGAAGCACGCAATGTATTGTGTATTGAAGATACTCCCAATACGGGGGTTGGCGTGTGTAGCACGCAATGCTTTGTGTATTGAAGATACTCCCAAAATGCGGAATGGCGTGCGAACCTAATATCAATATTTAACAAATTGTTGGTTGAAACCCTAAATCATAGGCCTATAAACTTAATTTTGGAAATTTGCTCAACTCACGTCAGCGGTTCAGCTGCGTGGTCGAATTATTGATTCTGCTCCCTCGATATTAAATCGGCTCAACACCTGCTGAGGCTCTCACGTGCAGGAAATTCACTGCACTCGGAAGTACAGTTGTTAGCCCAGAAGAGTTCCATTGTGTTGATCGGGTTCTCCTTTTTTTTATAAGTGACCTGAGAAGGATCTGGGATGATCATTAAAGGGAACATCATATGTGATGCGGAAAATGAAAAGGGACCTCTTGTCAGGAGAGTCAAATTTTCAGTACAGGCAAAATACCGTAAGTAGTAGGGGTAAAAAATATCGAATTTGGGTTTTTTATTGATTATCGTAGCCCAACTCCTTATTTACAAGCTAATATCAATTGTAAAGTAGTTTGTAGTCGAGAAATAATCGGGAAAATGGCATCTAAGGAAAAGATGTCAGGTCAGAGAAAAACATGGGTAGTTATGGAGAAATAACATGGGTCCGACAAGAGGTCCCTTTTCGTAATGATTAACTTTGCTTGCAGTGTCTCAGAAAGTAATCTAGCGACGTTTCAGGCAACTAACTGTAGTTTTTATTAATAGTAGTACGTTTTCTGATTATTTAGATACCATTCCCAACGACATGGCCCTTTTTTTTAACTGGTTAAAAATGTAATCAAAACAAGCTTAAAATCCAACAACCTTGTATTATTACATTAATAATAATCTAGACAATATCTATTATTAAAAATCACAATGATTAAAAATTCCTGAATTATGCAAGGTTGCAGCTTACTTTGTGGTAAGCAGCTGCATAAATAATACATGCGTTGGCATGAAATAAACAAATCTTGACATAATTGGTATTCAAAACTTTAATTGCGTTTTTCTCAAAACTACCTTCTTCCATAACTAATTTTCAATCGGCCATAACTTCCTTCATTTTTAAGATAGAATTATGATTTTTGTATTAAATTGTTCTAAAATTTGTGACAAGAGGTCACATCATTCACATCATATTCCGCATCACATATTGTTATAGATCCTCTTTGTGTCGCAGTGGTGGGGAGGCTATGGACTCCTTTATTCATAATTTTAAAAACAATAAATTTTATCTATGTGAATTTCCCTTTCTTTAATCATTTAAGGTCAATAAAAGCTGAGCCCAGTGCTTTCCATCCAGTTCAGAATGTGAAGTTTGAAACCTAACCCTTTTGGGATCATCTGATGATATTTCGTCAATTTTAAAAGTCGTGGAAAAGACCATCTAACGAAATATCGTCAAATTATTTCAATGCGTAAAAGACCGATTGAAAAATTTCTTTTTCGTTTCAAGTGCCCTCTCCACAGCCTAATAAACGGTGACTGTCTATGATACACTGCCATGACGGTTAAATCTAGAACCGAAAAAGAAGATTTTGCAGGCAATTTGAACTTAACTGGATGGAAGCAAGGTCTCTAGTTGTCATTCACTTGGGGTAGTTTCCTTTACTTTCTGCGTGCTTGTATAAATTGTCCTTAAATTGTTTGGTTTCCAGAGAAAGTGTTTGGTGAAAAACTAACTCTGTAAGTGTTTATTATGTGAAACTATAATAACTAAATGCACCAAATTTATCGGAAAACTTTAAATACAGCAATATTTAGAAAAATGTCAAGGTATGTAATTATTATTGGGCTTGTATAGCGTGCACAGACCATTTTGCTTCAAAATTTTACTGACTTTATTTTTAAAGATAAGTAAATTAAATTTCCTCTGAGCATAATATATTTTGTCTTAAAAGGTAAACAATAGTAAATGTAGTTTGATTTTTTTTAAATTAATTTTTTGTAAAACATAATTTTTTATTTTTATGCTATTACTTTTCACATAATTATTCTTGATCAGTTTGAGATATTTAAAAAAAATTCTCTGCCTCTTAAAAATTATTGCGGCTGCCGTGAACCAACAAAAATAAATCTACTGCAAAATAATTAGATTTTAATGATTTTTGAAATAATATTTCTAAAAAAACTTAGTTTTTATTCATACAACTTTTAATACCTCAAAAAAAGGGTTTACTCAAATTTTTTATCGTAGTTCATGCCATAAATTATACTATTTTAAACAATCTCTGAAAATTCTAAAACTCTAGCCTTAATAGTTTTAGAGATATTTTGTAAAACTTTAACAAAAACGTATTTGTCGGGAAATCGATGGTTAAAGTTTTATTTTCATATTGTCTGAACAATTACACTGTTTATAGGCCTACCTCTAAAACTCCCCAGCAGCAGAAGTACAGTACCTTTATCAAATATTAGCTGTTCATTTAGTCTTAACAAGCTTTCGTCCTTTTAGAAAAACTTTGTTATAACATATTTATTTTGCTTATGATTAGGCAAATATTAATAAACGGTATCAGGAAACTGACACATACTTTCTCCCTCCATTATAGGAACTTAAATTTTTAAGAGTAATTTTCCCATAAAAATCCATGAAATAACGGAAAACCAACTTTTCTCAAAAACGGCTCGAACAATTTTGATTAAAATTTTATAGTTTATAGTACTTTAGGTCCCTAATAAACTGTAAAATTTTAATAAAAATCGTTAGAGCCGTTTTTGAGAAAAGTTGATTTTTTCCGTTATTTTAAGGGTTTTTATGGGAAAATTACCCTTAAAAATCAAAAATTCACAAAAATGAAAAAAACGCTTGGAGATACCGTGGATTAGTAGACCCTACCTCCATACCAAATTTCATCAAAATCTTACGACTGGTTTAGGCTCTAGGTCTGATAACATCCACACACAGACACACACACCCCCACCCCCACACACACCCACACACATACACATCACTCCGAAAACCACTTTTTTAGGTTCAGGGGGACCCAAAACGGACATTTCCACCAAAAACTCAAACTCGAAAATTTTGACGAATACAATACTTTCTCCATATACTATGGTATAGGGGGAGAAAGTAAAAATGTAATGTTTTGTTTTATTCCTCATAACTTTTGCAATATTGTTTTTATATTTTAATAAAACTTCATGTAAATTACACAGACAAGTCTACTGCATAAATACAATTTAAAAACAAATTGTTTAGTTTTTAAGCTATAGGCCTATCAGCCCCCGTAAACATTTATACATGTAGTTTGTGATTGTAAGCCTATTACAAAACTGTAAAACTAGATAATATGAATAATTTGTTATATGAATAGCTTTTTTTGTTTAAAAAAAACATCTAAATTAAATAGGACCATGGGCGCCCTTACCTATGGGCAGAGGAGGCCACAGCCCCACACTAGCTCCAAGGGAAAGGAAAATATCCTATACTCTAATACTAGCCCAGTATATAGGGGGTTTCAGCTTACATTAATTGCGGTAAAAGATTTTTTTTTCTAGGATCGTTTGGTATGGTGTGGGTATGCCAAACTAATTTTGCGACCTCGAAAGTGGGGGGGACAACTTTTGGGGGGCAAAAAACCTCAAAATTTTCGAACTTTTTCCAGTTTTTCGCTTATAACTAAAAAACTGTACATATTATGTATAAAATAGATCTGTAGTAAATTAAAGAGGACAAAATTTCGCGTCGATTAAAAAAATAAAATTCAAAATTGGTCCAGAAGTTCGATTTTTATGGGGATCCAAAAAACAGCAATTTTTTCCAACTTTGCCAAAAACTGTGTTTTACCCATTTTCAATGTGCTGTAACTTCCCAACATCAAATTTTATCACTACCCCCCTCCCTAAAAGTTGTAGAGCATCAATCCCTGAGTTCAAAAAACACCGATTTTTCTAAATTGAGCTGACTTTGAAATTTTGTCAACTCATAAAGCAAAATTTGGGAAAACCTTAAATTCACACAATCGGGGTTTCGCTCTTTTTCGATGTCTATGAGTCCGGAAATCAATTCTGAGGCTTAGGTATGTCATCTGAATGCATCTGGAAATTATTTTTAAAGAATTTTGTGAAAATTTTAAAATGTAAATAATTATTCACGACTTTTAATTGCAGTGCTGGTTTCTTGTTCACTAAATATACCAGGTGTCTTAAAAGTCCCATGCCCCTCCTTTAACTTTTGTGTTTGTTAAAACAAACAAATATCCATTGGGAAACGATACTAACTTATCCGAAAGTACTTTTGAAGCAATCGGAAATTTTGAGTGTCCCCTAAAAATGGGGGATTTTGGGGGCAACTCAAAATTTTTAAATGGGAAGTGTGGTCATGTGATACCTCATTTTAAAAGTCTATTTAAGACTAGGAAAATGACAAAAAGAAAATAAAAATTGGACCACCCAAAACAAAATGGCGGCCAAAAACGTGTTGAAATAAATCGACATAAAGTTGCTAATATCTCGAAAAGGAAGAGTTTTTAGAAAATTATTCAAGGGACAAAAAATGTTTATTTAAAAGTGCTTGACCTAACATATTGCTTCCAAATCGATTTCGTAAATTTTATTTTGTACAAAATTTTCTAAGATGTAGGAGTCGACTTAAAATTTTATCAATACCTCCCTCTCCATAAAAGTTGTAGAGCATCAATCCTTGATTTCAAAATGGGTACCCAAGTGAGACGAATCAGCGAGGCACTAAAAGCTCAGAAAGGGCTCGGCGTTCGAAATTGAAGACTTCAGCCGATATAATTTTGATGAGAGTACACTCCCAGCTGTTTCCCAAGAGAAGTTCTTGGGAAATGAAACGAATAAGAGCCGCCTCATTCAAATGTTGAGAGAACATCTGGATGAATCTTTCATTCCAGTATTGGAGGCAGCAGAGGACGCTGATGTACTGATTGTGACAACAGCTTGTTTTCAAACAACCAGCTTCGACACTGTGCTTGTGGTCAGTGAGGATATTGACGCCCTATTCATCCTGTGTGGGGCTCCCAGTAATGCCACCTACAACAACATCTACCTCCTTAAGCCAGGGAAGAAGGGGCAAGCTGACTCGTACTACTCCATCTCATCGTACCAGTTCGAGAAGAAACACCTCCTGCTCGTACATGCCTTCTCTGGATGCGACACAACCTCCACGCCATTCGGGCATGAGAAAATCAAACTGTGTAAACTAATCGACAGTACCCCAGCATTGAGGGAAGCTGCTGTGGTGTTCTACAAGGCATCTGCAACTCCAGCAGACATCAGCAGAGCTGGGGAGAAGATCTTGATGGCAATGTATGACACCGGAAGAACTATCATCCGCAGCATCAATGAGCTGAGGTATCATCTCTTTGTGAATATGTCAACGAAGGCGAAGTTCATCTTACCCCGACTTCCTCCAACAATCGACGCTGCGGACCTGCACAGCTACAGATCATTCCTCCAGGTTCAGTGGTGGATGGGAAACACGCTAGACCCTCTTGAATGGGGTTGGAGACGGGACAGCCTCGGACTCACCCCAATTCTTACAATGAAAGAATCTGCTCCCCAAGAGCTTCTGAAACTGGTGTTCTGCGGGTGCAAAAAGGGATGTACCAGTGCATGCACTTGCCGAAAGTCAGGCCTCAAGTGCACCACTGTGTGCAAGAACTGTGTGGGAAGTTTTTGCACAAACGGTCCATACATCGAACTCGACGTAGACTTGGACGACGACCTTGCTGAGGAGGAAGATGAGGTTGAGCCTGATGAGGAACTTTGCAGCGAGGAAGTTGAGGAGGAAGAAACTGAC
>JAGFPH010002576.1:67421-82105 GCA_018207615.1 Philaenus spumarius | reverse complement strand
AATTTTAGTGGGTTTTGGGAGGTCAAAGTTACTACAAAAACCACCGAACGGATTGGAATTAAATTTGGTACGTAACTTCCTCTAGGGTCATAGGTACTCGCTAAGAAAGGTTTAAAAAAAAATCGAAATTTTAGGGCATGTTTGGGGGGGGGGGGGGGGGGGAAGTTACTAAAAAAAACCACTGAACGGATTGAAATGAAATTTAGTATGTAGCTTCCTCTAGGGTCCTAGGTGCTCGCTAAGCAAGGGTTTAAAAAAATACGAAATTTTAGGGGAGGTTTGGTGGGTCAAATTTACTAATAATCCCCATAAGAAATACATAATTTAATACATTTGTTGATATAATATATTTTTTGTCAATATACATTTAACTTTGATTTGTCTATCCGTGCAAAGCCGGATCGGGCCAGCTAGTTCGTGGAATAAATTTAAAAAATTGGTTTCATTTTAAAGCACTTTCATATGCGGGCGTTGATTGCTGAATGAATTTTCAAAAACCATTTTCTTGTTTTCATAAAAGTATGATATAAATAGTAAAAAATAGTAAACTTTATTAAATTTTTACTCGGTTGCAAAAAGAGATTTTGCAAAAAAACCTTAGCAATCAACACCCACAATCTATTTTACTTTAAGAAAAAAAAGAAGAAAAATACAGCCTTCGTTTTTTGACGAAAATAACACAAAAATATGCTTAAAAGTGAAGGTATGATTAGGTTGATTTAACATTGAATTTGGTTGCCAACTTCGCCGTTTTGAATTTAGGGAGCCGAGCCTTAAATGGGAAACACAGATTGATTTGTATGCTATTGATTTGCTATACTTTTTTGGGCCATTGAACTCTCATTATTTACTCCATATTTCTTTCATTCTTTCATTTCTGCGTGCGAAGCGGCGCCTATCCCTGCTAGTTTAAAATATTGTTTTCCTACAGCTACAGCAGTGCGCAAACTAAACTACATGCGTTCAGCGTCAAGTAATTTATACCTCTTTGTTTTACTTTACCGCAGCAGCTGTATTTTGGCGCACTAGGGTGCAAGGTAAACAGCTGATGTAGTCTATGTTCTGAAAATGTTGATTGTTACCTCTGTAAAACAGATATTTTTAAAAACTAAAACACTATTTTAACATGTAGGTGTAGGAAAAACGTTGTGTGTATTACGGGTGCGACAAACTTAGGTGCACAAATAACTATTTCACCATTTGGGTTCTTTTTTTAGTTATAAGATCGTTTCTAGTTGTACTATGCAAGGTAGTAAATACTAAATGATTGTGAAAAATTACGTAAACCAATAACTGGTGTTCTCTACCAATCTCGTGTTCTCCGCGAGCCCATTAGATTATCCACCGTCTCTGCCTGCAGCCACGCTTCGCATCTCCACTTAAAGATAATCACTTCGTAGATAAAATGTTAAAACAAATGAAACCTTCGATACCATTACAGCCATTTAATTGTTAAATGGTAACGCACTCGGGCCGGCCATTATACCCGCGGTAATTATCACTTTACATAGTTGGCAGTATTGTTTCTGTTCCCGGCGTTTAATCGTTCCAGTATTCCAAATTACAAGACGTTACGTTCGCCAACTCTTGAGGATCGTAATTTCAGAAGCTCCGGCGTCAATCCTATGGTTCGCGGTAATTACAGTCATTTGCATTTCCTAAGTCCGAAGACACATTCCGTAATGGCCATCCTGCTGCAGAAGACCTTTAATCAAACGTAATTATCAGTGCACTCTTTGATGGAGCAAATTCATCAAAATCCGTAGCCACTGTCCCCCGAGGCCGTTGTGCGCGGCGGAGAAAATGAATATCCAGTCGACCTGAGGCCGGTCGAGAGGCTAATTTATAACATTAAATACAATAAGGTTTCGGACAACGACAACGTCGGAACTGGTTTTGATGAAATTAAAAGTGTTCCGAGTAGAAGAGCTACTGGTAACCATTACGCCCGCGGGGAGAGGTTTCTTCAGCTGCCCGAACGGAGGTCTTGCTTTTATTATGTACGGTTTAATCATACCATAACTACTTTGTTGGATACGTGAGCCCGAGATGGCGCTAGCTTGACCGGAGCTGACCGATTATGATTAAACTGGACTAGGATAAACTTTCTGATTTAAGTACCACTTTACTTCTAAGGCTCTGCTGCAACTGAGAAAGTTTTTTTCGTCGGTACGAATAATGTTAAATTCCAATACATGTTTTCACGGTCTGCCAAAGGAGGGGAGGAGTTTAGCCCTCTAACTACAGAAAGTGTTGGGTTTAAAATGGATCGATTTTAAAATATAATAGCAACAATAATTCACTTTAAATCGATAAAAAGTGAAAGATGTTGATGATGTGAAAAATTTAGTTATGTACAGGGTGTTTGCAAAATGTAGTCTAATAATTCACACGCGTGTTTATTGTTTGTTATCATTCATTTAAGAAAAAAATTCACATGGAAGGTGGTCCAAATTTTGATTTTTTTTGCGTCTGTTCTCCATTTTGTATTTTTACAGAAAAAACTTACCTATATAAATAAAAAAATAAATAATGTGTGCTCAAGACCACATGGAAGAAGTGCCAACTTCTATGGCGATAATCTGACGAATATAAAATATATTATGGAAATTATTTTGTGTTATTTTAAGCTAGACATCTAAATCAATTGTTTATCTGTCATTTTATTCAATTGGTTATTGTTGTAATTAATGTAAATACATTCAAGAAACATGTGTTGGTTCATCAGTCAAGGCCTAACCTAAAATTATTTTGTGGGTTTAATTTTAATTTTATGTATTTCTGATGCATTATTATATAAAAACACGGGGCTCTGCCCCTGGACGCTTCGCGTCCCAACCCCGCCTCGGCCTTCGGCCTCAGATGGCTGCTTCGCTTCGCTCGCAGTTGGAAAATTCTCTAAAGAATCTCGTTAATCTTTGGCTCGTTTGTACATAGGTGACCGAGCACAAATCAGCTGTTTTATTTGGCAGCTGACTCAAACTCATTAAACATTATCTCCATTAGATTAACATGGGAAATTTGATGGATTGTTTGGCGGAGCTCCTTCTCGGGTTAATAGCGGCTAAAGGGATGATTGGATATTGAATCTGACAGAAAATATCTGCTTTGAAATTTAATTTTCTACAACTTTTGTATTTAATATTTTTTGCTATCTCTTACCGCTTTCTTACTAAATACGCTCAAAGTGAGAAAATGAAGAAATTGAAAAAATCGAAAAAATCTTTCCCGCCCAAAAGTACTTCCAAAATTAAAAAATGTTAGATTCTGGCAATTTTCCCAAAAGTTTCTCGTCGAGAGCTTTAATTCAAGTATGAGGTCGAGGGGGTAAGATTACGGGAAGTGCCTAATAATTAATGTCAGTGAATCGGTGAAATCGTCTAGCTTTAAGGACTTTGGGCGGAGCCTCCCTTCTCGGATGAATAGTGGCTAAATGGATGATTGGATCTTAAATCTGATGAAAAATCGGTAGTCTGAAATTAAATTTTCTACAACTTTTGTATTTAACATTTTTTGCTATCTCTTACCGTTTTTTTACAAAACGCGTTCAAAGTAAAAGAATGAAAAAATTTTAAAAATCTAAAAAATCTTTCCCGCCCAAAAGGTGTTTGCAAAATTAAAAAATGTTAACTTCTGGCAATTTTCCCAAACGTTTCTCGTCGAGAGCTTTAATTCAAGTATAAGGTTGAAGGGGGTCCGATTACGGGAAGTGCCTAATAATTAATGTCAATGAATCAGTGTTACCGTCTAGCTTTATATAAGTAGATTAGCTTTCTGTACTTCATCATCATTTAAACTTTAACTTCAAATTCATACTCCGCCGACAGCGTAATTTTCTCAAACAGCTGTATAGCGTGACGGAATAGAGCGTTGCAGAAAATGCGTGACGGTAAAATCCGATTCACCTCCAGCAAACATAGCGCCGCGGTGCGCCTATAGAATTTTACACTTCAAAAAGCTACACACATAATTTTGGCTACTAATTACCAATATATGGACAAAAAAAACACGTATTTTAATTTTCAAAATAGCAGCATTACAAATTTATAATGTCAAATTTCACTAAAACAGTTAGTTTTACTCTTTCTCCTTTTTACGACAAAACAAACGTTTTAATAGTTCATTTTATCACTAGTAGAGCCTACCTAAGGTAGATGTTTTTGGTGCGAGATCGTGGTTTTATAAAAAGCGATGAAGGACCAAAAAGCTCTTTAGTACAAGCATGAGCGTCCATATGATATTTACTGGGGGGGGGGGCAGGACCGGGGTATGGCCCCTCCTTCGGCGAAAGAAGTCCAGGGATATTTTTGACCTCCTCAAGAAAACTTTTAAAATTTAGGAAGCCAATTTGGCTGTTTGGATGAAATATTAACCCACACAGCATTGAGCCCTGTACCTTTACACCGTCAATGCATACACAAAGACCTACAACACTCCTAGAGGACGCAAGTAGTGACCCAGCAGCTCATGCTTGATCTCTTGTAAAAAATAAAATAAGTATGTGTAAAATAAAACGGCACTTAACATTTAAAACATATTTCAGAGCTAATCTCTTTAAAGAAAAATACCTGACTATAATTAATAATATACATATTTTTTTTCCCTAAGGGGGAGGGGCCTCTGCCCTTAGGGATACGCCCATGAGTACAAGTTATGAACGATACTTTTATCATACTGTACTGGAATCACACGAACATTTAATTAATTAAAATTTGATTAATCAGATGGCAAGATACAGTTTAGTAACTAAGACAATTCTTGAAGTACAGTACCTAGCAATAGCATAAGTTTAATACAAATTTGTGTAAACAAACAGTTTTGCCGTATCAAAATAAATGAAACGCATTTGATTAAATTTGTTATTGCAATAAAATATTATTTATTTAGTTTCATTATTGCATTGCCGTCCGATCCTGGACGTAGCCCCTCAGAGCTATAAATCATCGAAAAATCCAAAGGGTCCGTTATTCTCTAACCAATTTCAAAAACTAAAAACCAACCGGTAGGGAATGCTAAAAAAGTTACTCTTGATATTTTTTCGTGAAAGCGCTAGTTTTTTTTGTTATTTCCGTTTGAAAGTTTTATGCGGCCGCCATTTTAAAATCAAGTCAAGCCAACATAACTTTTTCCCCATGTAGGTAATACTAATGCAAAGAATTGATACAAATTCGGTATTATTTCGTTCTGTATTATTTTAGATATGAATTCGGTAATTCAAAACGCATTTTGGTCACAGGAGGACAACCGAAATGATTTGAGACAAATGAGCAGTTTTTTTAATTTTTTATTTTTATTTTTTTATTAATTTTTTCCGCTTACACACTTTCTCAGCAAGGGATGTTTACAAGTGAGATAACATCGACCAATATCTGGAGATATCAGGTTGTCGTGGCTATTTTGATCAAGAAATTTTGTTCTTTCTGAGCATACTTCGCTAGGTTTTATGCATCGTACATTTAACCACTTACAGAATTTGTTGTATTATTCTTCATATTTACACTTGGATTTCGCCGGTAATAAGTCCTGACTTATTTCAGTAACTTTCTTCTTAAAAGCCTCTGGTAATTCTTCAATTTCTACATCAACTAAACACGAAGTAAAGCAAACGCAACACAATGTTTTAAACAGATGGGCATTATTTCAATATTGCATTGTTGTAATCAGCTGATTTATCCTCACTAGTGAGAATATAATTTATCCTCACTAGTGCGGATATGACGAACTTTACCTGGTAATATACGCAATAGAAAAGCTACTGATATTCCAGTAGTATCGTGAAAAAATATATCTTACGCAAACAAATTAATACCAAACGGATTGAAATGAAACTTGGTATGTAGCTTCCTCTAGGGCCATAGGTGATCGCTATTAAAGATTTTCAAAAAATTCGAAATTTTAGGGGGGTGGGGGGGGGGGGGGGGTCAAAGTTACTAAACAAAAAAAAACCACCGAACGGATTGGAATGAAATTTGGTATGTTGATTCCACTAGGGCAATGTGCTCGCTAAGTAGGGTTTTACAAAAATTCAAAATTTTAGGGGGTTTGGGGGATCAAAGTTACTAAAAATTCCCATAAGAAATACATATTGTAATATATTTACTGATATATTTTTTTGTTAATATACACTTAACTTTGATTTGTCTATCCGTGCAAAGCCGGATCGGGCTAGCTGGTATTTATATATAAGTTTGCTAGTTACAATAATTGATAATAAAATACATAAAATCAAACTTAAACGGCCTGAGCTGTCATAGAGTTACAAGAAACACACGATAAATTACTAACTTTACTGTACATAATGTTTATTATGTTCGCTATACGAGTAAATCATACCCAAAGAGTATTTAGCTTAGGCATAGTAACAAATATTACAGAAATAAAATAATTAACTTGTTTTTCTACTGAAAAATAAACCATGGGTACTTCACAACAAATACCTCAAACAAACAATATGGCTAACATTAAACTTAATAAACTAATGGTTGAACTTCTATGGCTAATATTGATAAGAAATTTCCAATTATACTTTCATAAATTTACTGCATAGTTCCAATTCTGAGATTTAATGAATATTTAATAAAATCAGCCAAAAAACACCAACATATAAATATTCATATCTTGAACAATAATGAAGTGACGTAAATCCTCCTTCTTTCCTTGGCTTCACACAGAGCATATAACATCTTTTTTCTTCTTTTTTTTATAGGATGGATGTTCTTACGCCGACCTCTCTGCCAAGAGAAGGTACTGTGGGACTCGATCCGTTGCCGCGCGGACCCACTACCCATTTAACCACCCCCTCTCCCCAAACTGCTCACAGGGGAGGTGTAACAGCGTCTAGGGAATATCCCTAATGGTTGTAAGAGTCAATCTGAAACATCGAGGAAAAACATGGTTAGTGGTATGGAGGTGGCGGCATGAAGAAGTCTCTACTCGACACAGTCGGACTACGGGAGACTAGAAGAGAGAGTCCGCCGGCCTTGCGTTGTGATCGTCCGTCGAAGGAACGTGGATTGTTCTGGATGACTTCGCTGCCCGCAGTAACCGACATCAGGTACCAGGAGAATGAAGGCGTCCACCAGCGACGAAGAGTGTATGTCCGTTAGTCGTGTTCGATGTGAAGCGCTTCCCGTGATAAACCATCCTCGGAACTTCAAGGCCCGTCCAAAACCTCACTGGATGTCTCTCGAGAAGCTCAGAAGACACTACCCCGGGTCCTGCTGTGTTGTGTAGTCGTCCGTGTGCTGAAGTGAAGTGATGATGAATATGTGTGTTGGATATGTTATATAAAATCTTCGTCCTCGTCGTTGTCGTTTAAAGGTGAACAATTGAGTTATAATAATTCTCTGTTGACTTTAAACAAAAGTCCTGTTTGCGTCTGACAAATCGCTGTAAAATAACCATTGGTCGTTCCATAAAGCAGCTCCTTCCTTATCTGTTCGATCGTTGGCTAGGCCTATAATTAAATTTTGCCTTGTAATACATGAGTTATTTTCTTATCTTCTCCGTCACGTCAAGCAAACTCTCTCAAGGGCTAAATCTGTCCGTGGCAGACTCCTTCCAGTCATAAATGCCAAGAGCCCTCAACCACTTCGTATCAGATTGTCCATGTACAAAACATACATCAGACCAGTACTTACGTACGCAGCTCTAGCTTCGTATTCTCTACTATCTGTACCTTGGAAGAAAAAGTCGGACTCCTTCCGGAACAAAACTCTCCGTTGGATCACCAACTCCCCATGGTACGTATCGAACGTCACCATCTCTCAAGGGCACAAAATCTCCACACTCGAGGACTTCATCCTAAAATTAACCAATAAAGTCAAACACAGAGCCGAAGGGTCTCGATACACACACATCCAACAAATCATCACTGATCCTGCACCTCCGCACAGAAGAAAACGTCCCTTATGTCTGGTTTACGAACCACCATAAGTATCCAAAAACCCAAGCTCAATTCTTAAACACCATACATTTTCGTAGGCATTCCCAGCGTATTCCATAGATTCACCATCTCGTTCTCACACAAAATTTATTCCAAATTTAGTCAATAAACTTTCAATAAAGTCATTTTTTAGTTTCAGACAAGCAGCCATTGTTTTAAAACAGATGCTGTCTTTTAACCGAGACTACGATCTTGACAATTTACCAGATTTAAACTCAATTTTTTGTTGACAGACTAACATTTACTAACCATATAGCCTACAGGGTGATTTTTTTTAGTATAGAAACGGCTTAATATTGCGTAACTGAGACGTACTTGGCGGAAGAAGCTTATGCGGATCTGCAAAGTAGTAGTAATCCAACATTTTGGTGTTTCTGGAATTTTTATCCGCCATTTTGGATTCAACTTTATGTTTTTAAATATTATGATGGTGGTCATGTGACACATCATTTCAATGTGAAATTTCAAAGAAAAAACAACGACGTAAACAGTTTTTCAATAGATGCCTTCGTTTTCGAGTGATAAGCGTTCAAGGTTGAAATTTTGGGAAAATTGTGTTAGCAATAAAAAAGGTAGAACACACTGCATAAACCATTTTATTAATTTTTTTCAACCATAAAGTATTTAATAACTAAGTTTAAACTGTGGTAAGACATGATAATAATAAGAAAGTAATAATAATAAATAAACAATACAACAACAAAATAAATGGCTAGGTTAATTAATTATTTACTAACCACAATTGAGCTACCGGTATTAATATCACCGGTATCATACCTATCATTAACAAAACAAATCTGTTGAAACAATTATTTAAAAAAAATGTAATATAATTTTTGTTGACAAAATCAGTTGTTAGATACTTTATGATTGAAAAGTGCAATAAAATCGTTTATGCAGTTTGTTCTACCTTTTTTAATTCTCCCAAAATTTCAACTTAGAATGCGTATAACCTGAAAACTGAAAAATGGTTTACGCCGTTGATTTTACTTTCTCACTATACTGTAGTATAGAGAAAGTATTACTTTTTCACTTAGTATAGAGAAAGTATAGTGATTGCAAAAAAATCGATGTTGAGATTTTTGTGGAAATATCCGTTTTGGGACCCTTTGAGTCCAAAAAAGTGGTTTTTACAAAATGTCTGTCTGTATGTATGTCTGTATGTATAAAAAGCTAGAGCGAAAACTATTCGATCGATTTCAAACAAATTCGCACCAGACATGTCAAGTAGGCCTGTATAGATGCACGAAAAACGGTTTTGAAATATTTTGAAAAACAACCCCTTTTTGACCAAAAAACCCCCAAAAAATTAGTAATTATTTTTTTAATAAAAATACGGCTCTAACGATTTTGATAAAATTTGGCTTATTTGTAGCCCTTAATGTACCCTACCATATGCACAAAACCGTATCCTTCTAAAAAAAATTTTTAAGCTAATAATAATAATAATAACAACTGATTTTCGGAGGTTTTTTGGCCAAAAAAGGTTTTTTTTTTCAAACATTTTCAAAACCTTTTTTCGTGCATCTATACAGGCCTAATAGACGTGTTTTGTGCAAATTTGTTCGAAATCGATTGAATAGTTTTCTCTCTAGCTAAAAATCACCCTGTATATAAAATTTTTAATGACCCCCCCCCCCCCCCCCCCCCATAAACGTGTTCTGGAGGCCATGATCGGTGATTATTTTACAGTCTAGCCTTAGGTATCACCATAGAGCCACTGCAATAGTTCTTCTTTCCTATTGAAATTCGCTAATAATACCGCCAATAGTAAAACCGTAAGTGTATACAAGCGATATTCTAGTCGCGCTCGAGCGCCTTACCAATGCAATATCACAGGCCAGCTTTCTCGATGCTGACTACGCTCATTGTATTCGATGCATTTTCTCTAGTGGAAAGAGTTGAAACGTTATCGAAATTATCATGATACAGGACAAAAAAAAATCTTCATTCGACTCATTGCAATCTATTAAACAATTAAACTTACAGTTTTCTCAATTTGTGCAACAAGGGGTTGTTTTACTAATAAAAAACAATAAGCCCACATAAGGATGTCACTTTTGAAGTAAAATGTAAGACGAGCTTAGTTCCACATTTTTGTGATCATCTGTCTTTTCCGAAAGAATTCTTAGATACGTTATTTTAACCGTCAGTTAGTGGTAATTTCAGAACAGCTGTTTTACACCTTGTATTGAAAACGTCGGTGAAATTGTCAGAGATAAATTACTACAGATTAGTCAGGCACTGTATTTATTAATAACTTCGGGCGTACATTTTGAACTATTTTACCGTATTATTTTTACGTCTTTCGCACCTTGCCAATGTGGGTAATATAAATAACTCGCCGACGAATCATCTGTCGACCACAGATTCAATAAATTCATTTACACTATCGCAGTGACACCGCATCGCACATCCGACTGTAAAACCGCGGAGTGAGATCAACTCGACGATGTTTGTTTAATCATTATCATTACGCTCGCTCCGCTCCGAGCCGAGGCGTGCTGTTAGTAGGCTCTTAAAAGGCCGTGTCACAAAAATGCCGTTAAACTGGAGGGGCAATCATGACGGGACAGATGTTTCTGTGAGTATAATCAAGATGTGAATGCGGGACTGTAATAAGCACGTGCCAAATGTTAACCTAACCTCAAAGTACTGGAGATGTGATTCCGATGGCAGTGGGTTTGTTAGGTTAGGTTGTACGATTGCAAACCGTCCGCAAAGTTCAAAATGGATTGTACTGGTTCGAAAAGTAAGTCAACACGTTTAGTTTTGCGAAAGTAATGGACATAACGCTTCTTTATTTGGAACACAGTTGTGTGTAGCAAATAGTTTCTTGTAATAACTAGGTGAATAATGAGGACAAGAGCAAACGTTTTCTCTCTCTCACACACACACTCTCTCAACCCCCCCCCCACACAAGTATTCTCTCTCCCTCCCTAAACATTCCCTAAATGACATTATTTCAATCATTCCATCCCTCTCTGTAGAAATCTGTTGTTCTACCCTTTCTCAATTCTTCTTCCACTCTCTTATATTCGTACTTCCATTTCTCTTTCTCTTTTCACCATTCTAACATTATCAGTAACTTCTAGCATAGATCATGAATAATAAAATAGATCATGCATGCAACGGGGGCTGTGTGCCGAACAAAAGGTTGTCGGGAAAATAGTGCATGATCGCGCCGCGAGGTAGCGCTAAGGAGAAATCATTGGTAGCATTGGTGTTTTACATCAATAGATAGCGCCACTATCGTCGAATTTCCAGTAGAACGAAATATTGCATTAGATCGGAGTTCTATTAGGTTATCCAAATACAATGATTCTAGTAAGATCCCGTGAAAAATCACGTGCTGATTAATTCGATACACATCGGGAAAAATAAAACTTCAACTTATAAAGTTTACCGTGTCAAAGGACTAAAATGCTAGCCTCCATGACTTTTGAGGTTAGAAGTCGTTGAAGATGTATATTTGTCTCAATTTGTTTCGTTTACTTTTCTTTAGAAGAATTCAAGCATATAAGCAAACAACTGAGTCTAACTGGGTATACGCCGTTAGGAAATGTTTATCATGGTAAATGTACATAGCCTACAATTAGACATTTTACTCAAAGACCTGAATTAAATTTTGTAAAATAAACAAAAGGTAGTTTAATCATAGGCATACTTGAATCAACAATTTTAACCCAAAATATTTTAAATACAGTCATTTGGGCAAAACTATATTATTTTTTCCCCCTCTTACAAACTTCCTCAGCAAGAGATGTTTAATTGACCGAGCGAAGCGAGTTCTCCGTTTTAACTCGACCGTTCGGCATTTCGTCTATGTATCTGTCTCACAATTACGGCCAAACGCCTTGACCGATTTTGATAGTTTTTTGCATGAATGTTCCTTTTCCTAGGTCGAGTCATGTATATGTACGGTTTTTTTCCATTTTTCATTTTTAACCCTTTAAATAAAATAAAAATAGATTCCGGACCGTTTCTCTCAGTGTAAGCTTTTTTCGAAAGCCAGTTTGTGGCTTAACCGTAAGTCGAATTTAAAAACTAATAGCATTTTGCGGGTAGCAAATTTGATTTTCAACAAAATTGTATTCTTGATTTTTTCCGTACCTCTAACGGTAAGCTCACAAAATGGCCTTAAACTTCAAATGGTCCAAGTTTTTGTATTTCAACCATGTTTTTATACGTTTATTCTAAACCAATTCAAAAGTGTTCCGTAGATTTTTTGTAGATAAAGGTTCAAAGAATTCATACATGTCTGTAAAAAAAAATGATTGAAGTAAGATTAACAAAGTTATTAGCTCAAGAAACAAGCATGTTCAGTAACGAAAGGAAAAAGTTCAACTTTAGGCCCACATAAAAAGTAGTAAACATGTAATTTTTTTCATAAATGTAAAAAAGTTTCGTAATTTAGTTCTAAATAGAATTGTATAAAAATATTTATCAATTTCAAATTTCTTATTTTGAAAACACCAGTTTTTATGTTCCTACTACAAGACTGCTAACAAAACTAGGCCTGTTTTGAATAGTAATTTAGGAATATATCCTTTGCCCAAAAATGACATATAATAATAAGAAAGTGTAGAGAATAAATCAAAGAATTAAACTGTATACTTGTAAATTATCATTGTAAATTTCATAAAAGTATTTGACTTAGCTTTACTTGAATTACAAAATGAGATAAAACAAATGAAACCTCTCGGCGATAAAGAACATACAAAAAATGACCGTTGGACACCGTGGGAAGTGTTGGTACATTGGTTGTGGTCACTATCACGACATTTTAACATCGTTTGTTTTCATTATTTATAATATTGGAATATGATATATGATATGGAAGTTATAGAACTGTAAATACATTGTTAAGTTTTAGTTATTTAAGTATGTAAATATTTCATTCTATGTTGTCCCTCTATAAAGTGATATTTTTAGCTATCTTACGCATTATTAACCTTAATAAAACACAATGCCTCTAAAAGAAAATCTTTAGCAGTTAAAGCTCAAGAAAAGAAAAAAAAACTAGAAATCCCGGAATCGCGGGAATTGCAAAATAATGTTTCACTGGCTAAACCTTGTGCTTACTTTCTTACTGGCACACTATTTTTAACCTAGCTCAAAACCATATTTGTTATTTCAACGAGCGAGGTCTACTGTTCACAGAACTACTAGTTAAATTACAAGAGAAAACGCATGGACCAAGACCGGGAGTTGAACGTTTGCGTAAAAAAATCACATTAAAAATAATAACACCACTGTAAGCTGCGAAAAAAGAATTAAGATTGTTTTCAATGTCGTATACACAAGGTGTTCAGTCTGTTAGTTCAATAATTGCAGTAAAACCGTACAAGTGAGATAACATCGACCAATATCTGGTGTGATCAGGGTAGCTCAGTTGGCAGGGCGTTACGACGGAAACGTAAAGGTCCCGAGTTTCAACTTCCCCGGTAGGTCCATGTTTATTCACTTGTAATGTAACTATATTATTGTTCATTTTAAAATTCACTTAAGTTTTCATCTGCAGTAGGAAAACTTTAACAAAAACTCGATCTCTTATGATATTAATGAGTAATGATTCAGACCAACAGCCCAAGATAGTGATAGTTTAAAGTACAGTTTCATGTTTATAGGCCGTCAAGGATCAAGTAAAAAAAGGATTGTAAATATACATACATACATTTTCTACGATTTCTAAGCCAAAAATAGTTTTACAGCTCATATACAAAAACAACCAACATCCAGACATTATAAGAAGTTTTTTTGGTTAAAAATAGCACCATTAACTGGGCTAGGTTTTCTTAGAATATTATAGACGATGAGCGAAATCAGTTTTCATCGACAGTAGGGCCTATATTTTAAATGAACAAATATATGAAGCTCAAACTTGTATGATTCTATTAAAATAGCAGCAATTCAGACGTATAGCCCAAGGCAGTGATAGTTTAAAATATAGTTTTAAGTTTGTAGGCCTAAGTTGTTTTTTATGCTGACAAGAATGAAGTAAACAAAAAGGATTGTAATAAACGGTATCAGTTAACTGACACAAACTTTCTCCCAACTTACTGTAGTCAAAATAATATTGTTTTTAATCATTTTATTTACTACTTTTTAGAACAAAACAAAAAAATAATATTCTACCTACGTCAATCGTATAAAAAAATTATTGTCCCAGGCGGGATTCGATCGCGCGACCTTTGAATTACTGGCCGTGCTCGCTACCGTGGTGCTATCCCGTGCGGCCGCCGCCGCGATGCTAGATTGACAACACAAACTTGTTTATTTTTAAACATTTCCCCATAATTGTAAAACGCCGAAGTTTTGATAAAAGTGGGTGGTGTCATTTTGTTTGGCATCTTAAGCACTATATATACTGATTAATGATCAAAATCGTTATATCAGAGCCCACTAAAGAATACCGTTTCGAGGCGGCCAATAGGATGGGCGCGCAGCGTTGCCATATCTACTAGCCTCGAACACTCCTGGTATTTACCGCTCGAGGCTTGATCGCACAGTTTAAATAATTATAAATGTGTTGAGTCAGCCGCATTCAGTTAGAAGAACGTGACCCCTACGAACGTAGCACTACGACGATTGGAGCGTTCAAAGTCTCGATGTACACAAGCCCGTCCCTCAACGGTATTCTTTAGTGGGCTCTGATATAGAGCCGTTTTTGAGAAATTTGCATTTTTGTAGTTTTTTATGGGTTTTTAGGGGTAAATTACCCTTAAAAATTAAAAAT
>JAGFPH010002576.1:28731-49441 GCA_018207615.1 Philaenus spumarius | reverse complement strand
TGCCGTCAGTGAATACGTAAGAAGCCAATATCGAACCGCGCGGGAACCGTTTGCTGACGTCCCCAAATTTAGAATCGTTTGACGAACCAGTTCCCGATGAATAATGCAGGCGACCATTCAAAACAAAGCGCCCGAAATCTTTTTCAATTACACCCGTAGACCGAAACAATGATCCGGTGTCATCTGGGGCTCAGGTCGGAGCTGCTGTTTTGAGGACGGTATAAAGCGTTTTTGTTGAAAGATTAGCTCTTGGTGGGTGTAATCCGCGAGCACGCTGGTTGCAACACTAATAATAACGTATCTGTACTGTAAGGAAGTCGACTATTATTTTTTTCGTATTTGGAAAATTCTTTCGCTGGTGGAAATTTAGGTTCTCCTGAGTTACATAAAATTGTTTTAATTTTAACACAAAAATATAAAAATTTCTTAGAAGAGGTTGTGTAACTATATACACAGCCGACTGCGTCTATCAGTTTGAAAATATCAACATAATCAGACACTTTTAAATTAAAGATACTCCCACTACGGAGGTTGGCGTGCGAAGCACGCAATGCATTGTGCGTCAGCCGATTCTCATGATGTTCAGTATCAAGCTCACATCTGCGTCCTTAGCAGTGAACGTGTTAACGCGATGATAGTACTCAAACGTTAAAGTTAAAAAACGTGTATTCGCTAACGTAGTATGTGCGGATAGTTTACTCCAGTCGCGTAAACGCGAAGCTAATCCCGAAAAGATTAAAATAGACCCTTTTGGAAAATCCAATTATCCGAATTTTTGATTATCGGAATGGAGTTCTACTGTACCAATAAAACATAGGTCCAAAAACAATCCGTTTTCTGTCTAGCCACCATTTCGTTTTTTTACAAAATAATTCATATCTAAAGAAATGGTTGGTAATCAAAAGGGCTACAAAAAAGGTACCTTGACGTTTTGTGTCAAAATTTAAGGTTTTGGGGTAATTTAGGTTTGAAATTTTCAAACAGCCGTCATTTTGAAACGCATGATTGGATACAATCGCTTTCTTTTCTTGAGATAGATCAATAATTGTGTTTAGTTGCAAATTTGCAAGCACTTAAAGGGACAAAAATTATAATTTGAAACATATTTTCGAAATTTTGAAGAAAGAATTATCTGGAATAGAAATATTTTCTCTGGGAATTTTGTCGGCGTAGTAGTTGGACGTTACAGAAAAATATAATCTGAATTAAAATTCTAACGACAACACTTAAATAAGTTTTTCAAAAAAACCCATCTGATTAACTATTGGTTGGACTCCAATAGTGAATAACGTCCGCCTGACCTGGAAATTAAGGTTTTATTGCATTTACCGCCGTATTTGGAAAAGTGTTGGGACCGCCGTATTGGGGGGTATTTTCAATGCACAATACATTGCGTTCTTCACACGCCACAACCCGCATATTTTGAGTATTTTCAATGCACAATGCATTGCGTGCTTCGAACGCCAATCCCCGTATTGGGAGTATTTTCAATACACAATGCATTGCGTGCTTCGCACGCCAATTTTAAGCCTATGTGCAATAGCGCGCGTAGGCAGAATCATTATTTTGCAAATCGCAGTACGTTGCTGTCTTAATTTTTTTTCTGAAATTCTGAAAGCGATTCGGATAGTTGGAGTTCGGATAGTTGGAGTTCGGATAGTTGGAGTTCGGATAGTTGGAGTTCGGATAGTTGGAGTTTTACGGTACTTTTCATCTTATTTTTATGTGGAAAATCACGTTCTCAATCCTCGGAACCCTTTTTCTAAACACCCTGAATATCGTACACCTTCGTGACTAGACCAATTTCCCAAATATTTGGTTGAACCTTTAAAACATATAAACTTAACAATAAAAATTCGCTCAACTCACGTCAGCTGTTTAGCTTCGCGATCGAATTATGTAATTCATACGTGCCTCCCACAGCTTGCAAAGTAAGGCTCCGATACTAGTGCATTGCACCAAGTCAAGACAGTTTAAAAAAAAAAAGTATTGTTAAATCGGTAACAATGACATCCGTCAGCTGATTTTATCAATGATTATCGGCAATGATGGTGCAAGCTTGTTACCAACCTAACAGACGCAAATTCAATTATATGTCGTTAGGTTTAATAACAGTGGTTAAAGAACACAATATGTCTGACGATGTGATTAGAGGTCTAATGACATGTCTGGTCAAGGAAGACTTCAGTAAACCACCCACAGAGGGAGGTGATTGTTGATTTCTTTAATTTCCGGTGCGTTGACCTTGAAGTGGAAACATATGTTCGTATGATAAGGGAAAGGTGTAATGACAAAATGCTGGGTGTAGGGCTCCGACCGTGTGGAGGAGAATTTACGTTATTCCGTGAGAGTAATTTCAGTAATGTTAAGTTTAATTATTTAACTCTGTAAATTTCTATACCAGAACGATCATTAGACAGTAAAAATAAAAGGCGAATGTTACTATCTCGTTAAATCTCAATTGGAATTACAATTAAGTTATATACAGAGTTTCCAGAAAATATTGTCCTAAATTTCTCCAAGCCTATAGGTGAAAAATAATAAAACAATTTTCAACAAACATAGATCCGTAAATGCATGGTTTTCGAACCACCCGCCATTTTGTGTTCATACGAAACACTCAATAACTTTGGACATAGAAAATGTATTGAGGTCAAATTTGGTGTACACATTTGCCACACAACCTTGTACAAAAAACCGGAACATTATTTTGTATACTTTAAAAATGGCACCCATTAAACATTTGTAATGTCAAATATCTCTAAAACCGCAAACTTTACAAAAAAAATTAGGGCACCGTAAAAAATTAACTTTTTACTAACAAACAAAACGGTTTTGATTTTTCCGTAGCTCAAAATATAGCCGAGGTATCGGCTAAAAACTAAATAGAGAATTTCTCGGTAGTTGTAGTTATAATACACAAATTTACTGTAGAAGTCAAGTAAACAGCTGATTCAATTAAATAAGGACCAAACAGCTGATTTATTTCTATTTTGCATTGTTGTCTATTTAGCCTATTATGTTTACTAGTAATCCTCCGTGAACAATCACAGGCAGATTAATTAGATACACATCACAAATATATCATGTATAAAATTACTAGGCCTAACTAACTACGCTGAGGAAAGTTTTTAACTGGTAAATGTGTACAATAATGAGAATGATAAAATTGTAGGCCTATTTGTTAAAATTGTGTATTTATATGAATTACTAGCTGACCCGTACGGCATTGCCCGTGGTGGTTGGTATTTTCAGTCTTTTTAACGCAATTGTATTCTTTTTAAGTGTTCAGTCAGTGAGTGGTATTTGGCTTTTATATATATATATATAGATCTTAAATAATAAAAGCACTATTGTCATAATAATAAAAGATCTGAAATTATGATTTTAGTAACTTTGATCCCCCCAAACCCCTCCTAAAATTTCGAAATTTTGTATACCCTTTCTTAGTGAGCACCTATGGCCCTAGAGGAAGCTACATACCAAATTTCATTCTAATCCGTTTGGTAGTTTTGAAGAAATCGTGATTTTATAACTTTGATCCCCCCAAACACCCCCACCTAAAATTTCGAATTTTTTTAATCCCTTTCTTAGCGAGCGCCTACGGCCCTAGAGGAAGCTACATACCAAATTGCATTCCAATCTGTTCGGTAATTTTGGAGAAATTGTGATTAAGTAATTTTTACCCCCCAAACCCCCCTAAAATTTAAAATTTTTTAAAACCCTTTTTTAGTGAACACTTATGGCCCTAGAGGAAGCTACATACCAAATTTCATTTCAATCCGTTCAGTAGTTTTTGAGAAATCGTGATGAGTGAGTGAGTGAGTGATTGGTATTTCGCTTATTTATTATATATATATTATATTATATCAAAATTAAAATTAAATATTATTTATTTTTATTTCATACTAGTGGACCCGCAGTGCTTCGCTATTGCTTGATTTAATTTTAAGGTTAGTTATCCCATTTCATCCCTTTGACTTCAGTAATCAAATTGGAAATAGTATTGCAATCTCTTAAAAATAATATTGCATAATTTTAGGTTTATAGCTTGTATTAAGTTAGTTTAATTTGTATTCATTTTATAGGGGTGGCAACCCCATTTCAACCCTTTAGATCGGGATGAAAACTAACCGATATTTTTCAAGTTATAGCAAATCACTCATTTAAAAAAAATTTCATTTAGATTGGTTGAGTAGGTTCGAAGTTCATCGCGGACAAACATTGTGACAATGGATTTATATATAGGTAGATATAGATTAGTGTAAGATACTGTTTATTATTTGAATATACGATTATATATCAAAATAAAGATAAAAATTTTAACTTTTA
The DNA here is from genome assembly GCA_018207615.1 of Philaenus spumarius. NCBI lineage: Eukaryota > Metazoa > Arthropoda > Insecta > Hemiptera > Aphrophoridae > Philaenus > Philaenus spumarius. The sequence goes on along the minus strand of JAGFPH010002576.1, from coordinate 45,109 downwards.
TTTTAATTCTGATTTTTTGTTTAATTTTAAATATAAATATGTTTAAACGAATGTAACAGTATGTTACAACGAATTTCAGTTGGTATGTTGTTGAATGTCAAAGGTATGTTGAATCACTTTGTAACATCCGTGTTAATTCAGGTTGCAACAAAGTGGTTCAAATAGAAATTGTAAATCTTTAGGCCTAATTAGTATAATTATATAATATCAAAATAAAGATAAAAATGTGATATTTATGGCTTTTAGTTTCATTCAGATTGTTTGTTTGGTTTTCAATATAATTATGTTTAAACTCGTGTGTGTTTATGGTTATGCAAGGTGTCAAATAATTTGTTTAGTGTTATTATTTTTGAAAGCGAAAATATGATTTGAAAAGCATTAAACAATTCATAGATAAGATAATTATATTTGATATAAACAATATTTTAAACAGCATATCTCTAAGTAGGCCTATGTAGATATGTAACAACCGATGCATGAATTGAATTTTAATACAGTAAGCGTTTTTGTTTGTGTTTGTTTTTAGTTTTTCAATCTATCCTAAAAAAATATGTTGGGTTAGAAGAATACTCCTTATATATTATTTCTCAAATGTGATTTTTGTTGCTAAGCCATATCTTCATTAATTCTTCATCCAAATTAATTATTCAAGCATCAGTTTAAAGCTTAAGTTTCCAGCTATTGACGAAAAATAGACAAACAGCTTAAAATTCATTACTAAACAAATTTTATATTATACTTCATATGAAAAGCGCAATCTATTAACAATCTGTTTAACTAATATGTCAGCTGTTAGTTGAATCGTTTACTTTATATGTGCAAGTGTAATCTATCACACAAATCAATCAACATAAACCACAATAAATAAATAAACGTAATTTACTTCATTAAATCAACGTATTAAATCAGGTAAGAACTCCTAACTCGTAAAATATTTCAGCTAGTAAACTGATTATTATATATCTGCTAAGTAAAGTTACTACGGTAATAAATTTAAGAAAACATGTGTTGCTAAGTTTTTTATCCGAACAGCTGTTTTTGTGAGTTATAGTCTTGGAGTTCATACGAAAATCCCATCGAGAAAAGCATGTTAAGTTTTTCACGTATTAGAATATTTTTCAGGAACTTTTCAAATTTTTCTCTCCATAAAAACTTAACTGGGGCTATTACGAACATTTTAAAACAAAAATCAGCCAAACTGGTCCAGCGTGATGCGTTTACCAACGAACAGCATTAAATTTGTATTACAGTAGCCTATAATAGATTGATATATATTAAATTATTTAGTAATTATTAATATTGTAAAGAAGAAAATAATAATCTATCGCGTTTATATGTTATACGAAGATGCACGAATGTTTCCGAAACCAAACGAATGGGTATCTCTTCTTTAAATTTGTATAAATGATTATGTTGATGATAAAAGATTGTAATCTATACATAATTATTAATAATTATATTCATTTCAAAACCTCAAAACAAATCATTTAAAGCATTATCGCCTACATTATTAGCGAATTTCCATAGGGAATTCCATAGGCAAAATGAGCTATTGCAGTGGCCCTTATGGTAAGACCCAAGGTCGGGAGTAGCAAATGAGCACCGATCATGGTCCCCAGAACACGTTTTGGGGTGTCATTAAAATCATATATATATGATTTTTAATGAATATATATATATATATATATAAATGTATACATTTATGTATGTATGTGTGTGTGCGCACTCTAGCGGACTCATTTTAAGTTCGAATTGGTTCGAATTTGGTACACATGTTGATTGTCTACATCGCTCGGTCGAGTTCGTTAGCCAAAAAATCCAACAACCGGAAGCACGTCTTTTGACCGGAAGTAACTTTTTTTGAGATTTTTCCTACAAGAGTAGATGTTTTTTAGAGTTTTTTCTACAAACATAAATGTAGGATGTTATTCTGCACATTTTGTTTTTTTACGACCTTATAGCTCGCTTGGTTCCCCCAAAATCGATCAAAACGTAAAACACCATAAAAGTACCCGGTTCAATGTCATTTGGTGTATTTCACCGTCGGGTTGGCGTGCACGCAATGCATTGTCTATTGAAAATACTGCCAATATACGGAATGACGTGCGAAGCACGCAATGCTTTGTATATTGAAAATACTCCTAATACGCGGAATGGCGTGCGAAGCATTTTGCAGCTATTCAGCTCCGTCGTGAGTAGTCCTATTTCCAAAATTGTTGGTTGAAACCCCAAAACATAGGCATATAAACTTAATTTTGGAAATTAGCTCAACTCACGTCAGCGGTTCAGCTGCGTGGTCGAATTATTTCTATAACTCATATTTTTTAAATCAACTTCACAAGAAATTATATTATTGATTCAAGTTGTAAACATAATCCCAAAGTATAATCTAAGCTAGGTTTTTTTTAAGTACATACTACAAACGATGGGCGAAATCAGCTGTTATATTATATTGTTACTCACGTACGAACCCTCACTGTTATATGAGTTGTTCGCTAATTGTTGACAATTACCATACACGATTTTATAGAGTACCAGTTAAATTATTTCATCAATGAATTTTAAATAATATAAGTGCATAATTGTATTTATTTCATTGTTACAAACTTTATGGCAGGTAATGATCATGTTTCCACAAACGTTTAAAAATGGTCGATTTAATGGATGGTCTTGCGGGATGTAATAGTTGTGAAGCTAAACGTCTGTATGAACAACATTTTCCCAACAGAATTATTCAATTTAGAAAAAACATTTTCAGTCCCACATGCTCGTCTCTGGAAGCTTTTGTCATAAAAAAATAAATCACGGAGTCCACAAAGTGTCAGTACTATTCAATTGGAAGAGAACGTTCTTAATGAGATAGCAATTCATCCAGAAAAAAATCACTAGGGAATTTTTGTTACAATTTGAGACTTTAAAAGACACTGTACGAAATATTCTGACTAGAAAAAAAAATGGTGGATAAAACCGAAAACTAAGCATTTCCGGGGCTTATGTTTATTAAAACTTTTTTCTTAATTTAACCTACAGAATAGCCTGGTGACACTCTAAATACAGACCTATGTGAATGTTTTACATGTCCAAGTTTATAATCGAAAATCAATCAAACTACGATTCTGTCTTTGTTTAGGCTAGTATTCATACTGTTTTTGCGACAAAGTATACAATATTATTAAAGCTGATGACCTACTAACCCGAAAGGTTCATAGCTACACTCAAAAATTTGTTTTTTCTTAATTTTAGAAAAGCAATTTAAGTATGGAGCTTAATAAATTAGCCATGTTAGATTACCAACTTGTATTTTAAAGCACATTTAACAGGCTTTTTTTATAAAAGTAGTTTTTAACATCTCAGTTGCTTTACAGCCTTAGTTTTGTTATTTTATATCATTTAATTCCTTAAATAACACATAATTACAATTACTCGTATAAAGAACTAAAGAACAAAAATTACCCACCATAGCCTATCCACACGGAAAATCCAATACATTAACTAATTGCATTACACATTAATATTATGTCGAGCTGAGTCAATCTAACATTAAAACAAAAACAACTAAAACTAGGGTATGCAAACAACAACAATAAGTATGTAGGGTTTTTAAACTAGTTACATTTGACAAACTAACGTAAACCAAGATGTTAGCACTTGTGTTAGAACTCAAATTAGGTCTGACATGTATTTCGTCCTTATTCTACTACTTTTCTATTCTACCATTATAGTCTCCAATTATCTTTGTAGTTGATTTTTTTCCGGCATTTAAGCTACTAAAATAAAACAATTCCTAATCGTTAAATAATTTGATTTATTATTTTTTAAATTGAAAGTTTTAACACACAAAATTAATTCCTTTTCGTACCACAGTTAAAATCTCCAACTAATTGAACTTCATTTCTTCTCCAGCGTTAAAGTCTCCCAGATTTTTGAACAGGTGCGCGAGACCGTTTCTCGTTAGCGAAATCTTTGGCCACATAATACGAAACAACGATGGTCTCCAAATCCATAAACATCTGTTCCGAAATGATACCGCTTTGCATTGAATGAGTTGGCATTGCCGAAACAGACAAGACATATTGCCCTTCCCCCCTCCTGCGGACAAGACGGACGTGCGGCATTGCCAAATCTACGGCATTCAAATCTACGGTATCACACTCGTATGCATTATGCAGGTGAATTACATTATCCTTTGCGATTTCACTAGTGCCTTTCCGTTTTTTTTTTTTTTTTTTTTAAGTCGATATAATCTGAACTGGGTTTTATAAAGGACGGAAACAGTTTTTTTGGAAAATAATACTGCCCTAATTTGGTGCGTTGTCGTGAAGCTGCTACGGGAGATTCGATGAGATAGGGGACTGACGTTAAAGAGGCAAACCGGCTTATGAACTTTGCAATTGTTTTCAAAATTGGAAGTTGTTACTACATGTAAAAGTGGAGTTGTGAATCAAATGCACTTAGCGTTCCAGCACTCGCTGACTAAACATTATCTACCGCCCTACGCTATTGAACACATTATAGAAGAAAATCATAAATCAATATCAAATAAGTTTTTACAAAGAACCTGGACAATGATCTGCACAAAATAAACGAAAACTGAAACAGAAATGGGCCTAAATTGAGAAATATAAGATTAAAAATATGTTTAAATTAAATCGTACAGGGGAAGTTTATTAAAAATATGTTTAAAATACAAAGTTGTTATATATACTGATATCAGTGATAAATGAGAACAAGTTGGCTATACCTCCATAACACGACTGTATAGGTCAAGTTAATTTTTAAAAAACGTTTCTATTGAATGAATGAACATTGAAAAAAAAATATTATTAGTTAATTAACTATTACAAACTAATCGTTTTTTAAAGTAATAATAAATGGTAACAACTATCTAGGTTCAAAAGAAAACGACAACTCTAAGTCAAACAAATGTGCTCTTATCATTTTGTGCTAGCTTTCTGCGGACTTGCAAAATATGATACAATATTTTTAAAATCATTCTTTTATAATGCTATAATATGTTTAAGACGCAAGGCACTGGCATGCTATCCTCGCCTAAGATAGCGTCGTGTACGCTAGCCCATCAGCTCCAGGCTGACGAGGTTAATTTATGTAAAAATTATAAAAAACAAATCGTTTTTCTCAGAAATCTAATAGTTTTTTTCCGAATATCTGGAAGACTTGAACGCACGAGAAGAAATGAAGTTCTGTTAGTTGGAGATTTCTACAGTGGGACGAAAAGAAGTTCATTTTTGTGTGTCAACATTTTAGAAACAATGCTTTTGAGAATTGATTTTCACCAATATTTTCACAAATATTTTGAAAATATACAACAAATATAGTTCCTATCCGTAAATGAATCCCTTACAAACCAAGACCCATACGAATGTGTGATAAAATATTTACTTTTTGAGGTACCGAACTTTTTGGCCTGTATAAAATTTATTTTAAATTATATTTGAGTTGTAATTATCAGAATGTCTTTATCCAAACCTTATCAGTCAGACAGCCGGACAAACAACGAACGTTTATAAGAATCCGATTTCCTTTTTAAGGTGCTGAGCCGTAAAAATAATTAAAAATCTATACAGATTTTGTAGAAAGACTCGACATCAACAATTAAACTCTCTAATACACCCGTGCTTATTGCTACCAACTTTATATAAAAACAATTTATCTAATACTTCATATCCCACCTTCGTAGTGCATCTCAAATTTCCAATTACACAGATCCACTACGTTTTGAGCGCATACAAGTCCTACCGTAGCCGTTATAAAATTAACTATTTGTAACATAACCCTGGCCGTGTTTTCACACTGCGGTGTTCCCCAGGGATAATTATTAAGGCCATTACTATTCCCACTGTGTATGTAAATAGCCTTCAACGCGCTGAATAAACCAGCCAGCTCCCAGAAGCGCTTAATGCCACACTTAAACATATTTACTTGTAATAAACTGAACGGAAATTATGAGTTTGTTACTCATCGGCTGAGATGTTATCGAGAAGTGTTACCTTGGTAAGTTAGCGCGATCGACTGTGGTTGGAGGAAAGGAATGTTTGTCTTTATGTTAATATCGACACAAACTAGTTAGAACAAACATTCTCAGAAATAATAGTCTATGTTTATTTAACTAAACTTTAGTGATTCATTACGAACAATAATCATTACTATAGACTCATTGTTGGTGTGAAAGTCTAAGATATAAATTAACAAAAATATTGTAAACAAACATTTTTTGTTATTTCAAAATGGCGGAATAGTAAAAATAGCCTGGAAAGCTGAGATACTATCAGTAATCGCTTATCTTAAAATCTTAAATTTGTTATCCTGTACATGTCAGTGTACGTTAAGATTATTAGTTTAGGGCCTACATTTTCACTGTACACTTTCAAATTATATGTTTTTTATACCTACAACAATCAAAATTCACTCAGGTGTCTTGCCTTCAACACTCAAATTATTCCAAATATAATTTTTGAAATTTATCGATTCAATTGTCACGATTTTTACAAGATATTTACAAATTTAAACAACATTAGTACAATAATAAATAAAGTACAATAAAACTAAACATAATGAACAAAAACAAACAGAGAAAGTAAATGTGTGCAGTCGTGGAACACTCTTCAGGAACGAAGTTCATCGCGCCTTTTCTTCAATTCTTTTACCAGCCTTAACGGCTACGTACACACATAATTTTAATCTTTCAATTGCAGTTTATTATTAGTTTTTTTTTTATACAAATATTTACTGTTTCCATACGTTTAATGTTATTATAATAAAGGTGTATAATTCATAATAAAAGCTAAGATAAGATGGTAAACACAGTTAAATAACCATTCATTGTAAGTACATTCAATAAACATATAATGTTGGTTCATCCGTCTAGGCCTAACCTAAAATTATTGTGTGTATATTCAATTTATTTTACCTGTCTTAACGGCAACATACATACAATAATTTTAGGTTAGGCCTGGACTTAAAATTACTTTCTAGGCCTAACCTAAAATTTCAGCGCTTGATGATAATATCTAAACTACTACACAGGACGGAACCGATCGTATTTTACATTCATTGCCATAGCAACCAATTTGGTAACGCTATTTTCGTTACTCGTATTTTATATTTGTCATTGCCATAGCAACCAATTAATAACACTTTTTTTCGTTACGCGTTACATTTTCTATTTGTTAACGCCTACCGCAATCCGCGATAAGGAACTTCGTTCTAAAAATTATCAATACACATACTACTCGTAAATCTCTTAAACTTATAATTACAGAATCTGAGTTGGCTCGAGGTTAAAGACCTGTTTTGAGAAAAACCGTATATACATGTTTTTAAACTTTAAAGAACGTAACAACAATAACTCCATCAGATCCACCCATCCCGAAAGCACAAATATCAAACATACCATTCTTTTATTATGACTTTAATCTCGATTTAATCTAACCGAGCACAAATTGTCACTAATAAATAAAATGCTAAACTAATAATTACTGCCCGAGCGCTGTAAAATTTGTATAAGTTAATCTCAGAAATTAATTCTCATCTGAACCTCCAAGCTCACTTCAGAAATTTTCGAAAGACCGTCAGTCTGCCCCGTTTAAGTAGCTTTCAGATTTTATTTTATTTTAAAATTGTTCCTCCAACCAAACCCGCCTTAAGGCAGATATCAAAGGCCATGGTGTCAATATGATATCCGTTTCATTTTTCGTTTCATAATGAACGAAAACAATAATTCATTGTTACTACGGTAGTATATTTTTTTATTTTTTTTATGTGAAAAACATTTGCTGTTATTACCTCTTGGAAATCATTAAACATAAATGTTTCGAAAACAAAAACGAACATACGGCAAATAAATGGCAATTAGAAAATACAACTAGTGAACAACATTGAAGATGATAAATAATAAACTGGAAAAAACATGCCATGTATAGTTAACGAAATAAAATATATAACTAGGTACGTAATGCAGTTGTCTGCTTGCAATATTGAGCGGAGCAAGTATTTGTTTAATCAATACTTTGGAGAATAATAATATGTTACAACAATTGCACATAAAAGTATTGTATTTACAAACAGCTGATAGTAACAGTCTGAAGTTAGATATGATCCTTTTAACAACTGTACAATCAACACACGGTAAGTAAACCAAATAAAATATGTCTTCTATTAAAATAACATTGTAACTTTAAAGGGCCGTAGGGCAAAACCCTGACGTCCGATTTGGACCATTTCAGATTTATACCTTCACATAGTTGGTTACTATGACCGCACCAAATTTCGTGCGGATCACGTCAGCCGTTCAGGAGGAGTATGTGGAAATAAAAAGCCAGAGTGTAGTATATTTCTGTATCATTTTATTTATTATAACTAGGGGCTCGCTTCGCTCAGCGGCGACCCATGGCGAAGCAAATGTAAACAGATTACTGTATACTCTGATATTTACACGGAAATGATGATTGAGAGATAATTAAAAGACGTACCTAAAATTATGTTAAGGATTTTTATCCAACTCAGATGTTTTATTTATAGGCCTAGTATGTTTTAGTTTAATTATAATGCGGTAAGCATTTCTCGTAGATATTTGTTTGTGTTTGCTTTTAGTTTGTATATCTATCTATATAAAAGCGAAATGGCACTGATTCAATCATCAGCAGAACTAAAAATCTACTGAACCAAATGAGTTCAAATTTGGCATGCATGTTCAGTTGGACCTTTAGACGCGCAATAAGAACGGATTTTAAAAACATCCCAAAGATACGCCCAATATTCGCGTTTTTCTAGCGATTTTTTGCGTTTTCTCAGCTTTTTAAAGAACTAATTGGCAGAAAATGTTGAAATTTGGTAGGCCTACTTAAGTTCGTTTAAGGCCTAAAAGTAGTCTGTTAAAAAATGTTTGAGATTCTCCCAAAATTACGCCAGACATAGGCGTTTTTGCATTTTTCCTTGCGTTTTCAATGCGTTTTTGATCATCCTCAAATTACGCCCGAACGGATTGGAATGAAATTTGGTATGTAGCTTCCTCTAGGGCCTTAGGCGCTCTCTAAGAAAGGGTATGAAAAATTTCGAAATTTTAGGAGGGGTTTGGGGGGATCAAAGTTACTAAAATCATAATTTCAGATCTTTTATTATTATGACAATAGTGCTTTTATTATTTAAGATCTATATATTATATAAAAGCCAAATACCACTCACTAACTGAACACTTCAAAAGATTACAATTACGTTAAAAAGACTGAAAATACTAACCACCACGGGCAACGCCGTACGTGTCAGCTAGTCTAATATAAAGAAGCAGATGGTTATTTACAATAATAAACTGATTCTAAATTGTCTAAGTTGGTTGCTATGGTAATGAATGTAAACAAGCATGTGTTGCTAAGCTTTTGATCCGAACAGCTGTTTTATACAAATTTTTCAAAATCTTTTCTTAGTGTACATCTATGACCCCTAAATAATATAACTTTAAATTTGCGTATTTGTATTTTAAGTACTTTATATTCCGCGTCAGTCAGTCAGTAGTTCAGTCATCACGAAACCTCTTATATATAAATAGATATTAGATTTACTTTTCCCATTGCGTTTTGGAAAGGTGAAAGCCCACTTCCACGGCATTCCTGCAAATTTTGTAAATCCTTCTCCTCCGCAACTACTCGACCGATTTGGAAAATATTTTGCAGGCACAATCTACATGGTTTGAAGGGCGTACTTCAATTTCATATAGATATCTAGTTTCCTACGAAAGTTTTTCAAAAATGTCTACCAATGCCATGACCTATATACGATGCAGCTGTCTGGTCCAGCTGGTCTTCCGCATTTTCCCCATTTCCACCGTCGACCAACCGTATCATATACGTCTTATAAATCGCAAAAAAATGCAAGCGCACTAAAAAAACCAATAGTTTTGCTATGTGAGTAAGAATTAGCAGTTACGTATATGAAAGGCGGACGCCTGTGGCAGGCAGGTGTCAGTTCTTCGCAAAGGTTTCACTGTCTCTATACTAAAATACATTTCAATTAACAACTGTCGTAATTCATTTACTAAAATGTTCACTACGTCCGCGTCTTTAGGCTCGGCAGGAGCGAAACAGTATTTCTGTGTTGACCGCTGCACTCCACGTGGCAGAGCTGCACACTATTAGCATTGAGTTTGTGTGTGTTTCATTCATCCGCTAGCAAATATAGGGCAGCTTCGTAAAGACGGAAACTAGAAGGTTACAGACGTAAACCCTGACTGTAAACGTAATGAAATGCGCATTATATGTGAGTATTGTTACTAAACATAGCTTTTTCTCACAGATTCAAAATTAACGGATATTTTGTTTTTATAGTATTCCTCCGCCAGCAGCAAGTTGATGCGATAACCACCAGAGTGCAGGCTAGACACACGAGTAGGGGCACAAATTCGGCGTGTGCCTGCTTCCACAATAAAGCAGATTTTATTTTTTTATAAGAAATTATTTTTATTTGAAAGACAATTAAACTTCGAATGTGGTGAGCTTTTACATTTTTGACATTTGCGTTATGAAATAGGAAAAAATCTCAAACTTTGATTTTAAATTAAGTCAAAGAACAAATTTAGTTCAAAACAATTTTAAAAAACTTAATGATATCCACATTCGGGCTGTTTTCACCTTTGAAATTACATATTCAGAACAATTTTCTGATCATTATTACTAAAGTAATCTTGTGACGCGTTTAACATTGCTCTTTTGGGAGTCAAAATTCAATATGGTGGTACAAAAAACTAAAATTATTTCAAATTTTGTTTAATTTGTATTTATAAAGGCTTCACCTTTTTATGCTCCAGACTTTATAGTAATACTAGCTGACCCGTACGGCGTTGCCCGTGGTGGTTGGTATTTTCAGTCTTTTTAACGTAATTGTATTCTTTTTAAGTGTTCAGTCAGCGAGTGGTATTTGGCTTTTATATATATAGATCTTAAATAATAAAAACACTATTGTCATAATAATAAAAGATCTGAAATTATGATTTTAGTAACTTTGATCCCCCCAAACCCCTCCTAAAATTTCGAAATTTTTCATGCCCTTTCTTAGTGAGCACCTATGGCCCTAGAGGAAGCTACATATCAAATTTCATTCCAATCCGTTCGGTAGTTTTGAAGAAATCGTGATTTAATAGCTTTAACCCCCAAAACCCCCTAAAATTTCGAATTTTTTCAAACCCTTTCTTAGTAAGCAATTATGGCCCTAGAGGAAGCTACATACCAAATTTCATTCCAATCCATTCGGTAGTTTTGAAGAAGTCATTTTTTAATAACTTTGATCCCCCCAAACCCCCCCTAAAATTTTGAATTTTTTCAAACCCTTTCTTAGTGAGCACCTATGGCCCTAGAGGAAGCTACGTACCAAATTTCATTCCAATCCATTCGGTAGTTTTTGAGAAATCGTGATGAGTGAGTCAGTGGGTTTTCTCTTTTATGTATATAGATTTTGTCTTTGATGTTTTGTGTGTGGGACTATATTATAGAACAAGTATTGTTAACATAGAGAGTTGTTTTTCACGGACCAATAGGGACGCCAAACCCCTTGTTGGGAGCTTTAGTATAGCACACATTTAATAACGTTCGCCACAGTTTATCACTGTACATTCTCATAAACAAATTGCCCCAGGCAATTAATCAGTGCTATAATTTAAAGAGTCAGAAAATAAGTAAAATTCTAATTGTTTTAATTCATACTACTCGGTATTTTTATAGGGTACTTCCTCTTCGAAGTGCTGCTCTGTAACCCACACTCGGCCGCACCAAAGAGGCTATAAATCCCCGCAAAGCGCTCGGACGGCTTCCTCGCTCACTTCCTGCTCTCATTCCAACTTACGACCACTCGCAGGACTTTCACAACACTGGGGGACTTATTTCTCTGAACTCTTAAGGTCAGGTACGATGTTTTTCCGTTGTAAAGTTGGTAATGGCCGAGTTCCAATGTAGTTTGTGTCGTGGACCTCGTGATCGTTCGGACAACGAAAGCATGCTGTCTGGCACTTGGTTACGGCAATTAGGGTTCGAACTCGGGTTCCAAAGGTCGCAGTACTGACTTCCTTACACCTAGTGCGTCATTCTGCCTCCGATTTCGATCTCACTCTCTTGGAGCACGTTCTACCGGGAAAACAGAAAGTTTGGCCCACACGACATTGGTTCCAGACTGGAAACAGTTCCGTCATTTTTATCAAAATTATATTAATAACAACAAATTATCAACTAACCAACGACAATAACCATGGAAAAGAGTTAAATAAGTTGACAGCTCTTAAACGGTATTACTGTAAGGTAAACAACACGAATGATAAACACATTTCATAATTTGATCAAACAAATATTGGTCCAAAATAGTTTTCCTGTAAATACATCAGTACCCTCTGTAAATCACAGGTGCGGTAATTGAGAAAAACTGTGCCAGATGCGTTAAAGCAAGTTTTTTTACCTACTACGGTGCTCTCAGATGCGGTCAACTTAAATGAGGCCACGCCCCTCGTATTTTTTATTGATCAACGATTTATAATCTTTAAATATTATTAAGGGCACCCGGACCTGCGTGCCCTCTTATCTACAGGTACATGGCGGGGGGGGACGCCGTGGACCAACACGATATACTGTATGTACTGTTGCTTGAATCTAGTTTCATACGTTTTTTTTAACCTAACATAATTCAAAATTCAAATATATAAGAACATGACCGCAAGTTGTTCGAAGAATTCTTCGATTTCTTTTCGCAACCGGCCCTCACAACATCTGGGAGAAGACTGAAGGACTATAGGTGGGATAAACCCCCCTCCTAAAAGTCTTATCAGTTTTATATATTTAAAAAAAAAGAGAACTGTTAAATAATTTTGTAAGAAAGGATTTACACAACCATTTAAAATTGTAGCTGTCGAACATAAATGCTGACAATCAATTTACATTAATTCATGCTTCTGTTGTAAACTAAATTAGAGGTATGTTAAAGAAGAAGCTGAAAAGATGTCCGCATATCAACGCATCGTGCATGTGACGAAATTTGTTTTCCAAGCACTCGCATCTTACTCAAAATCAGTGTAATCCCAGTGACTACAGCATCAGCTAAAATTTCCTTTTCCTCCCTTCGTTATTTAAGCTAACCTGGACGTCAAAACTTATTTTTTGTTTCTTTTATTTTTATATTTTTCTGCGTGTTTTCCTGAAGCCATAGATACAAAATACAATGGGAAGTGAAATTCTGCTTAGCCTTTTACAGCAATTTATAACATGATCTCATTTATTATATAATAATATTTTTTTTAAACCCACAAAAACATTTTTTTTAACATACCAAAATATGCCTACAGAGCTATACGAAAAACATACCTAACTGAAATTGTAATTATTTGTGACTGAGGCCCTTTTAGCATGAAGCGATTCAATTTATATATCGTTTTTTTTTTCGAAAAAGATATTTTTACGTTGGTACACTTTTTAGCTCTATTTACCATCACATACTAATGAATGTGAGCTTGACACTGAACACTATGAGAAGCGGCGGACGCACAGTGCATTGCGTGCTTCACACGCCAACCCCCATATTGGAAGTATTTTCAATACACAATGCATTGCGTGTTTCGCACGACAACCCCCGTATTGGGAGTATTTTCTCCCTTATGTACTCAGAAATATCCCTTATGTACTCAGAAACAACATGAATCTCTATAATTATGAAAATGTTGATAGGCCTATTTACATTTTTCTACAATATTTAAATTATAAAAACTAGGTAAAAAAAGTATTTTTATTGTTTTATTATTAAAAAGTCAAAACAAAGAGTACATACAAATATTCGGGGTACAAATAATATACTCCTCAAACCTATTGGGAGGCGATGATAACCACCCAGGTTTTTCGCCTTTCAACACACCAAAAAAAAAAAAATCAAACCTATTGGATAAGCCTATAAAAGTTTCAAATTGATTAAGCAATATTTCTGGAACTCAAGTGTACCTGAAGTAAGATAATTTAACATGGCTGGGATAGGGACGTCCGTGTTATCTTAAATAACTATTAATATAACATCATGGGTGAAGACTCAACAGCTATAGAGATATTGAGGGGCTCCGGAGCGCCCTACCTCGGCAATGTTAAAAATGCAATATTTAAGGAACATTTTCTCAGAAACTACTGGATCAAAGTTAGTAAAATTTTATCAGTGTGTTAGTACTACTGTACTTAAATACAACATTTAACACGAGGGTTTTGCAATACAAGCATTTGAATACATTTTGTCATTATTTTTATAAAATAATAGAATTTGAACCAGTTTTTAACGTATTTCTCAGTCATAACTTATATTAAAAAATGCTCTCTTTAAAACCTATAGTATACTCCATTAAACAACCCCTAAAAATTTCAGATGTTATAGATTTTGATAAAATGTTCCTTTTGTGAATAAAATATATGATGTCCGGAAAACATGTTTAAAGTTTTACATATTTAATACATGTATATACTGCAGAGTTATCATCATCTGAATATCATCAAATACTGTATAATCGTGTTAGGCACTACAGAAAAAGCTATATATCCCTACCAAAATCAAATTGGATAAATCATATCAAATTATTAAGAATATGATACGAAATTTGTCTTATGCTCATGTGACGTACGAACCAAAAAACGTATTTTTACCCTCTTAGAGTTGAGGTATAATAATAAATTTAAGGCTCGGCTCCCTACATTCAAAACGGCAAAGTTGGGTAATGCGTTTATGAAAACAATAAAACGGGTTTTGAAAATGTATTTAGCAATCAACATCCGCATATGAGAGTACTTCAAAATGAAACCAAATTTTTAAATTTATTCCACGAATTAACGGGGGAAAATGACTTATTCTGTGGCATTGCTCTTATGGGAATCAGATTCAATATGGCGGACAGGGTAACGCCCCCTTAAGCTTGTTTTAAAGCTAAATAAAAGGGCAATAATAAGCAATAAAAAACAAAAAAATTATAAAAAAGTTTTAGTGCTCCGGAGCCCCTTGAAACGAAGTGTGAAAATGTTATTCATGAAATGTCAAAAAAATCGTTGTCGTTTACTTTGAATGTGGATAAAGAATTTTTCTTTGAAAACTGTAATTATTATTCTTTTTAATCTTTTTTAATAGTTATTTGTGTCTTAAGAGAGGAAAGTATCACTGTCTCGCCCCGAAAGGAAATGTTACCACAGGAGCGCATGAGACACTTCTTTCTTGTAAGACACACATCATTTTCCCTTCAGCTACAGTTTTAGTAAATGGTTAGCAATTTACTATGAAAGAAACTCTATTAAACATGGACATTCATATTTACAGAAACAATTGAGGTTATGACAAGGACACACAAACACGGAGGTCCATTGATGCGTTGTTGTTTTAGTAACAAATGAATTAGCGGCGGAAAAGTGCCCATATAAAAAACATACTTATCCAGCCCATACTTCTATAATAATAATAATAATAAATGTATTTATTTCCTCAATCTGCTACAAATTAATAACAATCATTCTTTTTTTTATAAATAATTAAACAAAAGTCACCAAAATACAAAAATAACTAAACACAAAAATAACTTCTGGCTCGCCTGAGAGACAAATGGGGCGACTTTCGCACAGAGGGCGACAAGTAAACTCAATTATTTTTATATGGGCACTTTTCTTCCTACCTTATTAATGAAGCAGAAAATACCTCTTAAAGTAATAGTTGAGAGGAAAAAACAATAACATCATTTGCACCCAAACTCTAACCTCAACTTTTGAAATCATATTTTACCACTTAGGCATACATTTTATTTGATTAACACTAACCTAACAGTGTAATGTTCTTTACTAAGTTATACCATAGATCATGAATAATAAATAGATCTTGCATCCATACGGGGGTTGTGTGCCGGAAAAAAGGTGTTCGCGAAAATAGTACATGATCGCGCCGCGAGGTAGCGCTAGGGAGAAAGCATTGTAAGCATTTGTGTTTCCAACCAGCTTCCTTCGTTTCCCCAATAGATAGCGCCAAAAAAGTCGAATTTCCAGTAGAACAAAATATTGCATTGGATCGGAGTTCTATTAGGTTATCCAAATACAATGGTTATACTTAATTAAAACATTATTACTAGTACACACTTTGAACTATTTAGTTTTTTATGCTCATTAGGGGACCTCTACTGTTCCTACCCCCACCCCTCCGAAATGTTTCCTTTTCCCCTCCCTGCGTAAACTCTATTACCACGAGTGTTTTCCAACTTTCAGCTAAATTACTTTTTAAAAATTGGAGCGTTTTCCAAATTTGAGCTAAATTACTTTTGAAAAATTGGAGTGTTTTCGAAATTTTAGCTAAATTACTTTTGAAAAATTGGAGTGTTTTTGAAATTTTAGCT